>JANRGW010033391.1:0-15641 GCA_024733675.1 Psilopsiagon aymara
GGGCACCCTGTGCCAGCGCCTCAGCACCCTCACAGGGAAGAGCTTCTGCCCCAGAGCTCATCTCAGTCTCCCCTCTGTCAGGCTAAAGCCATTCCCCCTTGTCCTTTCACTCTCCCAGTAGTCAGTGCCATCAGCACATGGGGTGAGAAGGGCACCTTCAAGCTCAGAGATCGATTTTGAAACAACACTTTTTGATATTTCTAAGTTTTGAGCTCTGAAAGAGCTCAAATTCACCTTTCAAAGCAGGTCTGGAAGAGGCCAGATTCAATAAATCAGCAGCTACAGCAGCATGAGGGTGGGAGGACGAACTGCATCAGGAGGTGGGTTACCAGAAACCTGTCTGGTGGCAATCACATCATCTGGTGAAAAACTGGTTTGAGGGCAAACGCTGTAAGATATTGCTCTGGGGAGAGAAAGACGACAGTGGTTGTGAAATCCAGGTCGTGGATTGTTTTACAGCGAACTTTAAACTTCTATCCCTAGGGCTGTGTTTTACAACTCATGCGAGAAATCAAACCCCAGTTTGCAGCCCTGCTCTGCTCTTCTTCTAAAGCACAAAAAACGCAGCGTGTCTGCTTGGAAACGAGGTTTTGGGCTGGTTTCCTAAAGATAAAAGCAGTCTTCATTTTTCGGGGGTGGGCGATGGAGCGTTTTGGAGGGGGATTGTGTTGCATGTGGAGGCTGCAGGTGGTTTTTACATCACCGCGTGGACACATCCTCATGTGCATTCTTCATAGAAAATTGCACTTCTGTTGCTTCTGTGAGCACTTAAAAGCAGTGCTGCAGGGGCTCACTGCTCTCCCAGTGCCCAAATAGCCCAGTTCTGCTGCTTGGGGTCTGGGTTTTGGCCCAATTTACCCGTTTTTTGCCCTTTTTGGTCTCTGTCCTCTAACCTGAATTTCCCTTTGCTTCCTTTGTGTTGGCAGACAGGGCTCTTTCCCCTCTCCAGCTCCATGCTCTCGCATTCAGCCACCTCCTCTCCCTTTCCACAGCCATGGATGTCTGCTCCTCTGGGATAACAAGTTCTCCTTGTGCCTGTCCCCATTTGCATTCACCTTTTTGGATTTAGGCGACCATCCTGCTCCCTGGAGTTCCCATTTAGATCCCACCACCTTGCACAAGGGTTTTCTGCTGATGCACACACTTTGCCTGGGCTTTGATGGGTTCACATCCCAAAATCCCACCTTTGTTCACCACCATCCATGTGCACCAACGTCACCCATGGAAATGCTGCAGGGAGATTGCAGGGAGCCTCATGTCCCTCTGCTCCTCTTGCCTCTCTAAGAACAGCCCGGTTCCTCCCCTAATTACCCTCTCCTCCACCTAATTGCCCCCTGTGGCACTGGATCCTAAGGGAAGCAATGAAACAGGGATATCCAGAAGAGCCCTGAGGAAAGGCAAGTCCGAGCAGCCGTGATGTGGAGACCCGGCCAGCACCATGGTCTGGCCGTGCACCATGATCATGCATCCAGGAGATGCTCTCATGGGATGGCTGGGACACGTGTCCTTGTGCTCCATCCCACCTGGTGGTTTGAGGACACCCGGGGGGGCTGATGGAGGGGTGAGGGTCAGAGCTGGGTTATCCACATGTGCCGGAGCCTATTTTCTGGTGGGAAAATTCGGGATAAAATTAGAAATAAGTTGAACTTTATCTATTACTTGAACTGAGGCTGAACTCAGCCCTGGTTTGGTTTTTCCAAGTTTAAAAGAGTTCATGGGGAGGGACATAAGGGGGGGGGCACTGGATTCTTTTTGCTCTGTCTGTGATTTTGCTGGAGCTTGGCTGCCTCATCTGCTTGGAGAGGCTCTTCTTGCAGCTATTTCCTGTTGGAGATGGTGATGTGGTGGCTCAAATACTGCCTCAGTCATTTGTTTCTTGTCAGGTATTTGGGGTTGGGGTACTGCGGGCTGAGCAAGCCTTCCCCGTGCCACGTGTAGGTCAGCCCTGGGTCTGGCCCAGCCCAGCCCAGGATGGGAGTGGTTTTGGTGGGTGCCACACTGTGCAAAAGGATCACAGTTTGCTACACTGGGGATGCTTTGACGGCTTTTTGGCATGCTTTTGTCCCATGCCAGCTAGTTTGGATTCCAGGCAGCCTTCCAGCATCACCAAGGCGTTCATATGGACCTGACACTACTCCAAATAATAGAACCATAGAATGGTTTGTGTTGGAAGGGACCTTAAATCTCATCCAGTTCCAACCCCTGCCACGGGCAGGGACCCCTTCCATAGAGCAGGGTGCTCCAAGCCCCTGTGTTCAACCTGGCCTTGAACACTGCAGGGATGGGGCAGCCACAGCTTCTCTGGGCACCCTGTGCCAGCGCCTCAGCACCCTCAGTTTCCAAGTGGCCACCCCATAGTGGAGATGAACTTGCTTGCCTGGACACACGCCATGGGGCTGGGAGCCGGTGCTGTGCTCCGTGTCCCTGACCCCATGCCCATGGGTTGTGCAAGCTGCTGGCATCCATTTGAAGGTGTGTGGATGGTGTGGAGAGCACGTACAGGGCTGTCCGCCTCACTCGGGTGAGGAAGATCCCCTCAAGGCCGTGGTTATGAAGGTTTCACATCAGACCCCAGCAGAGATGCAGAGGAGGAATGGTACTGCATCACTCCTGGGAGAGCTGTGCTTCCCGAAAAGCAGACCATCTCTTCCAAGAACAGGGACTTTTACCACAGGGTTATTTCACCTCCTAAGTCATTCAAGAGTTAGTGGAAACTTTACCAAAACGGACTTTCTGATTTTAACGAAGAAGCCTCCCAGATCAGTGACAAATGTAGGGAATGCGCAGGGCAGACTCATTTCCTGGAATAGGATCTACTGGAGAAAAAGTCCCTCCAGGCTGGCTCCTAACTATGACACATTTGATAGCCATTCAAGGACTACTGGGAAACATGTGTCATTTGTCTCCGTGAAGCTTCAGACAGTTTCATCATCAAGTCTGACTGCTCCGTGAAATAAAACCGGCTAACGTCGACGAGCAGCGGTGTAACCTCGGGTGTTGGGATGTGTCACGGGAGTGATTTATGTCTTCTCTCCGAGTTTTCACACACTGGTGTGAAGTGGCTTCATCCCTCTTGCACTTTGCTTCCTTCCCTCCCCTCTGGGTGACCTGCATTGTCCCATGGAGCACCGGCTGCCCTCGGGTGTGCCCAACACACCAGGACTGTCAATGGACTTTGGCACCTTAAAGCGTGGAAAACCCGGCGTGCCGGAGGGAGGGATAGGTGCCCAGCGTCCCGGAGATCGGATTGCCCCGGGGGATTTGCTGGGAGTCCCATGACGGGCCTGGAAGGGAGCCCAGACCGCAGGGCACCATCGCGCTTTCCACCCAGGGCACTACGGAGGTCTCTGGAGGACAACCGGTGGCCTCTGTCCCTTACTGTCACCCCTGGGTGTGTGTGCAAACCCCAACCCCACATCAGCCCGAGGTCTCACTGGGCTGTGATTGCCCCTTACCACCTAGGACCATCTGTGCATGGGGTGGGTTGCCTTGGTGCTAATCCCTCACTGGTCCCAGGGCACCAAACCTGTGCTTCACTACAAGAGGTATTTACCATGGCTCGGCCCCCGTCACTCACCCACTGGCACTGACCTTGCTGCCTTGGGGTGTTCCATGGCACAAGTCTTGATCTCCAGCCATGGCCTGCTTCCCTGCACTGATTCAAGTGCGTGAGCTGCCCTTTTCACTCCCAATTCCATGAGAGCTGCAGCTTTGGCCACCAGCACTGTCCATCCTCTGCAGCCTCACAGGGTCACCCCTGGCAATACAATCCCAGACTGGTTCATATTGGAAGGGACCTCAGAGCTCATCCAGTTCAACCCCTGCCACAGGCAGGGACCCCTTCCATGGAGCAGGGTGCTCCAAGCCCCTGTGTCCAACCTGGCCTTGGACACTGCAGGGATGGGGCAGCCACAGCTTCTCTGGGCACCCTGTGCCAGCGCCTGGTGAGGTTCTCAGGGTGCCTTGCAGGTCTGTTTCCCCTCCAAGGTGTCAGACAGGATCTCGGTGCAGGCAGACGAGGAATCCAGCACTGCAGAGGGGTTCTTTAGTCTCACCCATCTCAGCTCTGCCACCCCTACAAGCTGTTTGTAGGAGTCCTTGCCCAAATGCTCTGTCTCCAGGAAACGCCGTTATCAGCCACCCCCATCGGCTGCTCCATTTCGAGCTCCACGCATCACTCCTGGGGCACCCGTTCCCAATCCAATTTCTACTGGAAGCAGATAAGGAAGAAGAAGGAGATAAGGGCTGGACGGCAGCCTGGTCACTGCTGCTGTCCCCCAACTCACAAGGGACAGATGTCAGCGTGGGAAGGACACAGGGACATAGCTGGAGTGGTACTTGCAGCCCTGCAGCAGCTTGGCACAGCATGGGCAGCCTCTGGTCCTTTGGGACAGTGGGGTGGCACCAGGACCAAAGCACTTGGGGTAGATTGGGGTGATGCATTCACCCTTCTTCATGGGTGTGCACACCCAAAACTGCCCATTCACAAGCGTATACAGGAAAAGGGTTCAAGTTTAGGTTGGACTATGGGAGTTTCAGCATTGCTCAGTCCTTCATCACCATACATGCTGCAGTGTAAGGGTTTCATCCCCAAAAGCTCCAGCACAACATCACACCTCTTTTCCCTTTGCACTCGTCTCCTCCCTTCCTCTGCAGTACCAAAACGTGGTGATCAGTGACAAAAACGATAGGTGGACATGATGATTAGGGATCGTCCTTTTAGTTGCCCCACTGGCCAGTGACAGCTGACACACGAATGCCTTTATCTAAAGCTAAATGGTTAATAGGAAGCTGAGCAAAGGTCCCCCGCTCGGCTTCCAGTGCAGGTGCCAATGGAAATCATGCTGAGGGCTGTAGTGCTCGGTGTTGTAACAGCCAGCCTCTGCCATGTCCCTTTGCCAGGCCACCAATGTCACCACGAAATCTTGTTTCCGGGGACCGCTGCCCTCGTGCAGATTAACCTACACCTCTGAAGGAGGACACCCCTCTATCCGTGGACCCTTTCCAAAAGGGTTTATTGTCTCCAAACTGCAGGTTTTTGTCAGAAATGGGGTTTTTTAGGTTTTATTTTGTCTGTTGTGCATTTGTGAACAAAAGAAAGAAAACACAGAGAGCGGTTTACAAAGGTTGAGAAGCAGGAGGTGGGAGTAATGATTAATCAGCAGTGGCTGGCAGCAGCTTTGCTCACCTAAAAGGACCTGGACTAAGGGTCACTTCTCAAAGGGGACCTGGAACTTATAAAAGTACTTATCCTGGCCTGAGGGAAGGAGAAAGAGGGGAAACAAAGAGTTGGAAGGTGAAGCCAGGAGGGGAAAAGCCACCAGGATCCCACAGGAAAATTCACACCGCCTTCCTGGCCCTCTGCTCCCCACATTCATCCTCTGTTTCCCTAATGCCAGGGCATTTTCCCCCTCTCAAGTAATGGACACAATTGAACGTCTCAGATGTACAAACTGCTCTGGGAGCTATCCCTTCCCAGATCCCACATGTTCGATCCGGAAAGGGGGCTATGGGGACTGTTCATTAGTGGAGGTGCCTCAACTCCAGGATAATGTCCACCCCATGAACACTTCATCTCCTCCCATTTCTTTAACCAATGATGGGGCTTAAAACTGAGCCTCAGGGGCATTCAGGATCATCACCCTTGGTGGAGCTGACACTACGAAATGCTAATGAATCATGGAATCCTGGAATGGGTTGGGTTGGAGGGAGCTTAAAGCTTCTCTGGGCACCCTGTTCCTCAGCACCCTCATGGGGAAGAACTTGCTCCTAAGAGCTCATCTCAGTCTCCCCTCTGGCAGGTTAAAGTCATTCCCCTTGTCCTGTCCCTACAGCCCCTTGTCCAAAGCCCCTCTCCAGGTTTCTTTGTGTGAAGATGCAGTTAGATGTGTTTTAGTCTCAAACGGCCTGAATTAATATCTGCAGGGGAGTAAATGGAGCTTTTTGCCCAATATCTCTGCAATGTGTCCCGACATCTCTACCAAAACATTGCATTCAAAACATCCTTAGCAGACACGAAGCGCACACACGCAGTTTGCTGCTTTATCTTACTGATCCTGGGCCAGGTCTTCCAAGTGGAAAAAATATTTCTATCTATCTCTGTCTATTTGGGTAGGGCTGGATGTTTTTATTCTAGTGGCTGGTCTGATGTCCGTTGTCTGAAGGAGAAACTCACTGTGTATTGATGGCTGCTGCTTATCTCACCTTTGATGTGGTTCCTGTCATCCCAGGGCCCTTATCTTCAGTTGAGTCAATTGAATACTTAGAGCTAATTGCAATAAAACAAAATATATTTTCTTATCAAAATGTCTTTGTGGAGAAAATCATCGTTTGAAAATGGATTAAAGGTGGTTTTGTCCTTGCTTTTATACAATGTCAGGCTGCTGTGCTACTCCCTGCCCCACAGAAAGGGTCTTCACCTGGATTTTCCATAGGACCCTGCTAGTCAAGACTGGGCCCATCCAGGGCTTCCCAAACCCTTGTAGACCACAGAGGAACCACAAATTTCTGTCATGTGTTTAACACTTCTTTGGAAATGAGATTCTGAAGCACATACGAGTGATGGTTGGGAAGTTGGAACCACTGAGCTGGTTCTCATTAAACACCCCCCCCAACCTCCCTATGGTCTTGCTGCAGTTTGGTGCAGAGAATAACTGCTCTTAACACACATCCCTCACCTCTGTGAAGCCATAAAGAGCTGGCAGATGGCTGGACAACAGCTATTATACAAATTCTCTATAATAACGAGAAGAATAAAGATGCTGTAATAAATAGCATTTACCTGAATAAGCAATGTTTAATGAATGCTAGATAATGCTTTAGTAATAAAGATTGTGAATAGAGAGAGTCTGAAGAAGAGTGTATAAAATGCTTAGAAAATTAAAAGATATCCCAAAAAGGAAGCTTGAAGGGCCTGCAGTTGTTTAGTTTAAAGAAGAAAAACAGCGAGGGGACAGAGTAAATCATAAAATATAGCTGCTGAGAGAAAGGAAATAGGCTCTTCATAACAGCAGAGGAAGGGCTAAGAAGTCATGGGCTTAACCTGCAGGAAGGAGGATGCAGCTTGGGTAACAGAGGGCAGTTTGCCTACAGAGGGGACAATTAAGGCCTGGAAAAACTGCCTGAAAAGAAACCCAGTGGAGCTGCATTTAAGGTTTGTAATAACAGGCTGGAAAAACATGGATCAAAAGTGATTTAAGGACACCTGAATTGCCCTTGGTTTGAGTGGTAGGTTAGCTGTTTTCCAGTGCTCTTTTCCAGCTCCATTTTGTATTATTCAGTTCATTTTTCTTCCTTGGTTGGGTGCTTTCAGAAATTGAAGGATTTTTCTCACTCGAGTGTTTTTCTCTCTGGTCTGCAGAGGAGACATCTCCTAACAAATCTGCAAAGGATACATGGAATGACAAAAAACCTGTAGATCAGACATTATTAACAGCAAATGCTAGAGATTTAGTAGACATTATTCCAGATATTCAGGTCCAATGATGAACAGATGGGAGCTCAGTTCCTAAAATGTCATCTTTTCAAGAGACGTCCCCTGTACCAACCCTGAACGTGGGAGACGAAGACTTCTTTCCATGAGATGTCATGTATCTGTTGATAGTGCTGGCCCTTGTGTTCCTGGCACAGATGAAAGACCAGCTTAAGCACAATAAATCCTTTTGATGCTCCTCAGGCCTGAGCTCCAAGGACAGACAAATGATAGTAAGATGCTGATGAAGAGAAAGCAGACAATGCTTTACATCTTGGAGGTTTTTAACGGAGGAGGCAATGTGGCATGGAGAAACGCACCAAATAAAGCTGGGTCTGGAGAGCCTCAGCTTGGGAAGGTCCCAAAAACTAATGAGGTTTTAAGGGGGGGTTACAAGACAAGGGTGAGCAGCGAGCGGTTAGGAGGAATTTTAATTAACATCAGCGTTTGCAGTGTTACTTAATAAGGTCCAAAAAACATCTGAGAGCAATGAAAGCTGAAACCAGCATTTTTAGAGCAGAGGCAAGCGTGGGGCTGGGGAGCAGGGTTGGATTCCCAGGGGATGAGGGCAGATGAAGTGCTGGGAGCTCCTGGGGACAGAAAGGCTCAGAGATGTGGTTCTGGGGGTTGCTGGGTCACACAGCCCCGGGTGGAGGAAGGGTTGAGCATCCCTGGGATGGGAAATGCCCCGTGTGTGCCGGTGCCCATTGTCGGGGCAGCACCAGCCACCCGAGGTGGCATTTAGGGAGGTTGAAGACCAGCAGCATCAGAAAACAAGGCCCGTTTGGGACACAGGAACCCCTCAGTTAAGGTGCTGGCTGGGCTGAATGTCTGCTGTCTGGTTTAAGCACCCTGCAGAAGCAGTTAGGTCCTGCATTGGCAAAGGGGGCCCAATTCAGGCATGAAAGAGAGGAAGCCAACCTCAGTGATGGTGGTGATAGCTGGGCACCCAGGTTTATGTCATGAAGGTGGGGACACCTAGGACACTACATCAGTGTTGTGAGGGACACAGTGACCACGCACCACGAGTCCATCACACCCCTCATGAGCATCTTTGGCCACCCAGCAGCCTTTCGTCACCATGGACCACAGTGGGGTTTGCCAGCCTGAATAACCCTGGCAGCGAGCAGAGGACAGAGGGCCAGGCTGGGCTATGCAGAGCAAGCAGCACACCAGCCTCAGTGGTTCAGGCTCTCCCCATGCCCGAACTTGTCGATGAGGCTGTTCAGAGCAATGACATAATTACGGTTTCAATCACAGATTAATAAGAAGTGTTTTTTTTTAACAAACTGCAGGGCCTGCCTGAACTCGAAGGGCATTTCACCTCCCTGCTGCCTGCAAGCCCAGAGTGCCATCCCCACTTTGATGTCTCCTGGCATGGAGGTTCTACAAACACCGGCAGCAGCAGCAGCAATGATGTACCTGCTGCAACCTTCCCTTCCCATGTTCTCCTTCAGGAAGCCATGCAGCTTTCAGCAGCAGTACTTTGTTGGGCAATGGGTGTATAAGGATGGGGAGACGCCGTCACCAGGCTCTAAAATAAGCAGCTTCTGGTGGTGGAGGGAAGTTATCCCAGATGCTGTCAAAGACACAAGGGCAGATGACTGGAATAAAGGGGAAACTGAGGCAGAAGCAGCTTCCCTGAGCCTGTTCAGAGAGTTTCTGCCATGTGACAGAAAGGTTAGAGATGCTTCAGAAAGGCTGCAGCAGTGGAAGGAACTGGCAGAGTGAGGCTACCGTGGACCACTGGATAACTGCGATGTGAAGGAGAGATCATACTCATAGTCCAGGTACCAAAATCCAGGCTTAAAGTCCAGCTTTTAAGGATCTGCGGCAGACCCTGAGATACAACCACTTAAAGCAAAACCTCAGAGGGGCAGAAGTTTGTTGCTTCAGGAGATGATGGAGAGGGAAGGATATATCCATATGCAGTGTGTCTTTGTGTATGGTCTCCCGTTCTTCCTCCTTCCCCACCACTCAGCCCAGTGCAGCTCACTTGGACAAGATAAATGCCCCACATCATTTAGGCTAGGAGGTTTCAGCGTCTGATGAAGGAGATTTTACAAAGCCCCGGGCCTGTCAAGCCTGAAGATATCCCCAGCTATTCCCATCAGGAATCCCTGAGCCCAGCCAAGCTCTGCCAACTCAACCATTTAAACAAGAAGAAATCACCTATATCATCTTCAATCAGGATAGCTCCTCATAATCCTTTCCTTCCCTCACCCATCCATCTCTTTTACCCTTCCTTCTGCAGTTGGAGGAGTGGAGAACATCATGTGCCCTCAGCTATTCGTGCCCACATAGCTCCTGGAGCTCTCAGGTGCTCGTGAGACTGTGGTAGGCACCCAGAAGGCACCAAGCAAAGCCCATGGGTGAGAGCTTTGCGGTAGAAACATCTGCACAAGATCTGCTGTGGTTTCCTGCTCTTCATGTTGACATCTCTGTTTTCAGGCCCGTTTTAGGCATTCCTTGAATTCTGCCATTTTTTGATCCTGTACCCCTTATTGCTTCGGCTGAGGTTGTCTTATTGGACTGCCCATCTCCACTGGAAGGAGGTGAATGTGTTTGGAGCTTCTGAGCTCTGAACACCAGAATCACCCCATCTCCATCATTCTGGAGATTACTCGGGGATGAGCAGGGCTGTATCTGGAGATTGGTTTCCTGTAACAAAGCAGGTCCCTATCTGGAGATCTGCTTTCCTGTAACAAAAAAGTATGTCCCAGGTGAGAAATTTGCTTCCTGAACTCAGTGTGACCTCCGCAGATTGAAAGGCTTTGGATTAGGAGCATCAGGGCTGACTTGTGCTGAAAATCAATCTGACCTCAGAGCCGTGCTGCCACGAGCAGAGATGCCTCCCCGCAAAGACCTTGAAAGTCCAAACAAATGCTGGCTTTATGGAACCTCAGACCGGTTTATGTTGGAAGGGACCTTGAAGCTCATCCGGTCCCAACCCCTGTCATGGGCAGGGACACCTTCCATAGAGCAGTTGCTCCAAGCCCCTGTGTCCAACCTGGCCTTGAGCACTGCCAAGGATGGGGCAGCCACAGCTTCTCTGGGCACCCTGTGCCAGCGCTCAGCACCCTCACAGGGAAGAGCTTGTGCCTAAAGAAAAGGATGAGGGTGACTTCCAGTAAGTCACATGGCAATTCTATCTGTGCTGCCTTTAATATTTATCTGCAACATCAGAATAGCTGAATCTATAAATTGCTTTCTGCCGCAATTTGCAAAACACTGAAAAGACTTCGCAGAGGACAGGAACCTTTCCTGAGATTAGGAGAATAAGCAGCACTTGTAGGCAAGAAGGGGCTCCATTTCTCCTAGCATTCGTATGTGCTCACTTTGCTTGGCCTGCATTCAGTGCTCCTGTCCATAGGAGGTGGAGAAGCCCAACCCTATTGCCATGTCAACTGCAACCTTCCCTCTGTTAAGTGCAATGCTCATTTCATTTAGAACACTTCCAAAACACAGTCTTGGGGATTTTAGAGGCCATTTAAAATTGATTTCAAGGCAGGCTCCCTAAAGGAATCTTTACAAAACCAAGTAAACACCCTCAGAAACAGTCTCCAGGAAATGCCCTGACTCATTTTACTCCATAAGGACCTTCTCCTCTGCTAGCTGGCTGTGTCAGTCACCCTTGTCTCTTCACAGCCTGTGCTTCAGCTCCCACACTTGTGTAACTGGGTAGAAAAATGGAGACACATCCACGTTCTAGCTTTCATTTTTTACTTTCCCTAGCACTAAACACCAATCAAGATCCTGCAGAGAGCTTTGGGCAATATTGCTCTGATAAATATTCACCTATTCCATCTATTTTTCTTCCTCCTGATTGCTGTTCTTCTTTCTAGCCATATTTGCATGAAAATAAGGCCTTTATTGCTTATGTCCCTGGCGTGCTATTGCATTTAGAAGCTATAAGGATTACAAAACCTGCAGGTGAAGAATAAACCACTGGAACAGATGTCCTTAGTAATTAAAAATGTGGGAATATTTTCATCTCTCCTATACTCTACCTGTTATATGGTGCAATGGACAGTATTGTTTCTAAGCAGAACCTCTCCTGTGAGCTGCTCACACACCTCATAAGCCTCATAAGGCTGTAGTTTCTCATGGAGGTAAAACCTGGCTGGCTTTAAGCTGGTGGAGATGGATCCTGCAATTCCAGATCCCTCTGTTCCATGTCAGCCTCTCCTGAGCCCTGTCCCCATTCCTGGGTAAGCAGTCTCAAGAATGCTGACCAGACACATGCAGGACATTTTGCCTCCCTCTCTCTGCTCCCCACCAGCCTCCTACTTCATCCCTCTCATCTCCCGGCACGACTCTGTCCCTGCAGCTTTACTGCACCTATCACCAGCCGAGCTTCAGGCTCAGAATGCCTCAGCTCTTCAATCCTAATGCCTAAAATCAAAGAGCTTGTGATCCTGCCTGTAGAGCACATACTCGGGCTGTAATTCCTTTAACAAGTAGCACGTCTGCATCTGAACACTGTGCCTAGGTGGTACAGAACGTGACTAACTGAGCCCTTCGGCAGAGCCGTAGCGTGATTAATGACACTCTCCTTGTCTCTTTTCTCTGCTAGTGATGAGCATATTGGAAATGCCATGATCAATATAGATTACAGGGATCAAGTCTTCAACTCCTTTCAAATCTGGACTATAATGTGCTCCTCTACTTCTGCTGAGCCCTTAAATGATTGCCTTTTCCCTTCTGCTTTAATTATTTACCTCAGTAACATCATTAGCTCCCAGGTATGTTTTGGGTGATGTTTGTTTGTATTGCAAGACACAGATTAAACTAGCATTGATTTTGAAAGCTACTTCTTCCCTTGGAAGTAACTGTAGGCAAGTTACACAGTCTGAAATACACAGAATCTGACTCTGATCTCACACAGATACAACCCTTCTGTTCTCCACTATTGGCTATGGTGGAAGGGGAATTGCCCTATGAAACTTACTTCCCGCAGCTTCACCTGAGGCCTTTGATATGCTCTACTTTGGAGACAAATCAGAAGCAGGCATTGGGTACAGGACTTATTAGCATTAATTGCCTCCCAGGGTAAAATCAAACATCCAGATCACTAAAATGTCCTGCTCTGTTTTCATAATAGCCATTTAATTCAATGGGCAGAAGTGCAAGGAACATTCTCAGGGAAAGGTAATACATGTAAATTGGAAATGTAATGGGATATTGGGACACATTATACCCAGCAGGTCTGCCAGATGTGATTAAACTCAGTTCCTCTACAAAAGAATAATGGCACTCACCGTAGATCAGCAAAACAAACCCTCAGTTGGTCTTATGTTAACATTAAACCAACCCTGTATGATGGTACCGTCCAAACCAAAATGAACTTGCTTCTAGTTTGTTTTAGACATCGTTACAGAGATGATTGATTGCTCATGGTTTCCAATGACCCATCCTGATTGAAAATCTTACTTTTGTTTGCTTTGCTTTTATCCCTGACATCTGATAATCATCAACTGACATTAGTTACACTGGCTCTAACCCACTCAGAAAACATCTGGGTAAGTTCTGGTTCTGGACCATCACAGAGCTAGAAAATGCTGATAAACTCTATGAAGAGACAGGGTCATTTGTTTTGTGCTTCTCCTCCATATCTGCTTCTTCTAAAAGCCAGAGGAAAGACCCAATATATCACAGTTTGATATCTTGAACAATTTAGTGGTGATGCCAACTTAGACACAAGAGCAAAATTGAAACATATCTGCTGCTTAAAATGGGGCATGGCAACCTGAAAGGAATGTCTGCCTGAACCTGCCTTGGGAAACAAATCACGGAGTCAGAAGACAGAGTAGGGATGGAGCCCAGGATGTGGCAAACTCCCATTTAAGAGGAGTTGTCTTCAAAGGATCACATAGGAGGAAGCTGTAGCCTGGGGTAGGAAACACCAACCAGCATTGCCACTGAGAAGGCAGATCAGGAGGGGAGCAGTGTGATGGGCAGAGAGAATGATGGCATAGCGAGGAACCCAGGCTGAGCAGAGGAGCAGGGAGAAGCTGGCCAAGGAGGTGTTCAAGTGTTGGGGGTTGGAACCAGACGATTTTTAAGGTCTCCTCCAACCCAAACCATCCCATGATTCTAAAAACCAGCAGCAGCAGCACAGTATACACATCCTCACAGAGCTGTCAGGGTCTAGTGTCTCCTTGGGAGAGACAGTCATAGCACCCCAGGGAGTGGAGAAGGAACCGAACAGCTTTTCCTTACGTCTCTCCCTATTCTCTACTAGCTCTAGCTCAGTATTATCACATTTTATCCTACAGACACGTGCATTCAATGCTGTTGGATCCAGTCTTGCTGCTGAACCCAACTTCCCACTTGGTTGGTTTTAAACCTTCCTCTAAGCACAAATCACAACCAATAAAAGCAGGAACATCACTAGAAGAATCTCAGTACCCCTGTAGGCCAATTTGCTGCTGGTTTGTTTCGTTTACACAGTATGGTCAGGGTAAGCAAACAATCTGGGCTTGTTAATGGCCCAGCCTAAACTCTCCTACCAAGGCTGCAGGCATAAAATAACATGCTCTCCTAAATCAGGCTAAATTCTCCTTAGTGTTATCTTCTGTCTTCCAGGCTGGATTCAAAGCCAGTGGCTGCAGAACATCGGTCTGAAACTCTGATCCTTTATTTGTGTATCTATAGCTCTGTGTACTCCCTCAAAGAGCACAGAGAGAGGCCTGAGGCTGCTTGTTAATGTGTTAATGGAAATAGAAGAAGTCAAGAAATATCAGCATGTTTTACAGCAGAAAACTCAGTTTTGTAGGTTCTTACTATTTTATAAGGAATGAAATGATATTAAAGCTTCTGTTCTTCAGCACTGTGAAATTTAAAGTAGCATTAAACAACAAGACGTTTAATTCTTGCAGCTTCAGCTGAAAGCTTTTAAATATAACCTAAACGAGCCATTAAGTTCCATAAAGTTGGGAGCAAAAGACAAAAGAAACCCTCAAATATAATTAAAACCAAATATCTCATTATTCTTTCAAGGCCTGATTCATGTTTTCCAGTTTGGTCTGGGACAGGAGTAATTCTCTCCCAGTGGTGCTTGGCAGCAGGTTTGCAATAGCTTTTAAAACTGGCTCCAGAGGAGGCCTCATCCTTGTTCATACCCTGCTTTGAAGTCTGAGATAATTGAAAGTCTCCTCTCAAGTCTGGTTCCCTGATCCAGCCTTCCTCCCTGAAGTTGATCCCTCCTCCATGAGTGCAGCAATTGGCATCCCTTCTGGCACTGCTGCTTTGGGGCAAGGCAAGGCCAGGGAACAAATGAAGAAACATCATGACCGGGAGGTCAGCTCATGCCTCAGAGTCCATGCAAGATGCAGCTGGTGGAGGCAGCGACTGGGGAAATCACAGTCCTGGAAACATAGGAATGGGTTTGAGCACACTCTATTACCAGTCTAGAGAAAGCTGTAAGTGCATTTAAAGGTGCAGTAAAACCCATGGAAGAGCAGGGTGTTAGATCCAGACCTCCTGATTCTTAGCAGCTCCCAACTGGAAGCTCCAGCTGGATAACCCCTGCAAGAGATTCATCCTGGAAGACGGTCTAAAAAACCCCCTCTTTCAGCACATGTCTAAAAGAAGCACAAGCTGCTCAACAAAGGCGCTATCCTTTTCTCATCACTGCAGGATCCCAGCATCTCTCAGCAGTATATTAAGCAATGTGATTAGCATTCATCATATGGCATTTTTCCTGTATCTGGCAGAAAATGCCCTTTTGTTAAGACGAATTTTTCTTCTCAATATATAGCAGTATAGCTTGCATGTTGAATAGTAGATGGTAGAGCTCACCATGGTCCTTAGCCACTGGAGGCCAAGGGTTTATTGATATTGCTTATGAGGAGGGATCCTGGGCACAGTGTGTTCTGTGATGGGTCCATCTCCACCTCTCCCAGGGCCTGGCAGACACCCCTGGTGTTGGCAGAGCTTCTTGGGCAGCATGGCAGTGCCTGGAGGCTGAACCTCGGCCTGAACAGAAGCATTTCATGATGGGGAGTAGGTGGGCACCACATATGCCACAAGCTTGCAGCTGTGACCTGGGCAGCCAGAGAGCCTGGGCTTGTTCCATGGGAAGCTCAGAAAGAAACACCTACAATAAGTTCATAGAATCATGGAATGGTTTGGGCTGGAAGAGAATTAAAGCTCCTCCAGCTCCAAA
>JANRGW010033392.1:0-82365 GCA_024733675.1 Psilopsiagon aymara
TTTTCCTGCCTTTTTTTCTTGGATCCAAGTCTGCATTTTGCATCTGTTCAATCCACTGCAGTACCATTGTGTAATAATAAAGATCTATCCAGGGAGAATATGCCACTGTCATTGTCAGTGATCCTGTTCCCTCATGTAGGATGTCCCAATGAATTTATAGTCAAAATCGTAAAATAGAGTTGACTGAAGTGTGTGTCTCTTTGCTGTGCATTTGTCTTAGAGGAAGGAAGGTAATTTTTTGTCATCCTGAAGATTAAACAAATTATTAGTAGTGCATGCTACAAAAGTTGCCGTCCTCTGGCACACTGGGATTTCAAGTGACTCTGAAGTTATCCTGGAGCTCCAGTAATGCCAGCTAACATGATGCAGTGCTGCTGCCAAGGCAGGTAGCCATTGAGTTACAGAAGGTGTGAATTTAAATGCCTGTATCTCGTGTTATAGGAAGTTATAGTGTAGCTGTATGTCTTATAACATGTTGAGCAGGCCAGGATGATCTTCTGTGGAGTTGTAAGAAGGTTAGCTATAAGAGATAAAACAGTTAAAAAACAAAGGACCTGCTGCATGCTGTGTACTTTGATTGTCCTTGTAAATGCTCATGATGACCTCATAAGGTTTTATCTAAATACATAAGTTCAGTCTTTATTCAGGGGAGTTCTCTGGGTTTACTAATCTAATAAAATGTAACACATCTAATATGATTTTGAACCTGCTTTTTCCTGATTTGTTCTTTTAAGCTTCAGTTAACTGTTTGTAAATTATGTTAATGCCCATTATAAATGCTCCGGTAGTTGCAACAGTAACATTTTGTGTAGCTAAGATAGATAAGCGTTTGTATCTTAAACCAAATGTTTATGGAATGTTGTAAAATAGTAATTACACTTGTATTTGCAAATTCATCCAAAACAGTAAGGTCACAAATCAAGAATAGACCTACCTTTAGGCTTATAGGGTTACTTCACCTGTCCAGAAGTTTGGCACCAAAACTTCTAGCTCTTGAAGAAACAGAGGAACAGCCTCATTTTACTCTTGATTGTTTTAATAGGAAAGAAGCAAAATGAGGAACTGGGTATACAATTGATTGCTTTGCTTGCACTCTATAGTTTAATTTTTAACACTTCAGATGATTAAGAATCCATCCCAGTTTCTAAAAATCAGTGTTTCAGAATGTGCCGGTAGATCCAAAGAAGAGAAAAGAGACCCATTTAGGCACAAAATGTCTTGAGATGTGCATTTCTTAAAATTTGACTTTTTTTTCTGCTTCTTTTATTCCTCTTTCTTGCAGCTTGTTTCTGTATAATATTTCAGGTAAGGGACAACATGAAAGTGTGAATTTATATCTTAAGCACTTTCAGAACAGCAGTATACCACCAGCCAGGTGACATGTCTTAAGAAATTTACAGAATGACTGCATAAGCCTTTTTGTTTTGTCACAACACAATAGCTGCATAAAGTATCAAGCAGCACTATTCAAGCCTACTTGCCTAAACCAAACCTAGAACATCAAAATATTTTCTTACCCTTTTTTGCAAGTACAATTTATAGAACCGGGAGGCGTATGTGTCTGTTTGTTACATACAGCCCGCTCACAAACAGCTAGGAGAATACTTTGCTTTGGGTATGTTTATATTGACATTATAGTTTAGAGATGGAATCCTGATTTGTTGTACCTCAGCTTTTGGAAGGAATCTTCCATTATTGACATGACTGAAATCAAGACAGGTATCTTAGTAAATTTTTCTAGTTCAAGCAGTGATTAATTTGTAGGAAACCGATGGCCTGTGTAAAGCAAAAGGGAGGAGCACCAAATGTGTATTTCCTATATTACAATTGCTACTGTTGTGCAAATAATGACTCTAATGAATACTTGTAGCTAAAGCAATATAAAAACAAATGAAACTGTTCTATGAACCAGTTACCTAAACTGAATGTGAGATACCAGACTTGAAGGGGATATTGCGAACAGATGGGTAACGCTAGAAAGTAACCATTGCCACTGCTTTGACCCTATGTTTTGTTCATGTTCCTTCATAAGAAGCATGTATTGAATTGCCTAATGTAAAGCAATTAATTTACTGTCTTGTTCTTTACATCACTGATCTCTACAGACTACTTTGAAGACTAAGCTTAAGTAATGTATTCAAATGGTCCTTCTGTTTGCAATTATTGATAGTTCAACCAGGAAATAGGCACAGCAGCAAATGAGCTAAATGATGACTTGTTTTGCAGTGTTTAATTGTAAATAGTTTGTGACTTTAATTTATAAACCAGAATTTATTGTTAAATATGATTCACTGAGTAGTTATAAACAGAATAGTCACATTCAGCTCCTAATTTGATGGAAAAATAGAACTAAGGTCTAATTACTAGGCTCTTCATTAGGTATTCTTCACCTACACAGGCCTGTCATAAACTTTAATTGTAGTGTATGCACTATATTCTTAACACAGCTAAGAATATTTGAGCAGTCTGTATAATGCCCAACTGGAAAAAATCCAGAGATGGAAATGTTCATGCAGTATTTTGAGAACATAATTTACTCTTGTGTTCAGATACCCTTAAATAACAATGAGCTTTAATACTCCAATGCCTTTGTTATGCTGTCATCATGAGTGATGGTGCTAGCAGAAAATGTATGTGAAACAGAAGGGTTTTCTTAATGTAAATTGAAACTAAATAGCACTATTAAAAACCAGGTGGACCACAAGAGTCAGTCTCAAAGGCATGTTTAGTTCATTCAGTATCTGCTGGGATCTGTGTGTGTGGCTACTATAAATGTTTTAATGATCTAGTGTGGTATGTGGGGAAACTCATTGGAGTAGGAGAAGGCTTCATGTCGTGATACAGTATCACCAAGACCCTTTCAGGAAAAGCTGCCCAGATGTACAGAACTGCTGTGTACTTTGGTTTTTCTAAGGTGTTCAAGGCCAGGTTGGACAGAGGCTTGGGTGGCATGGTTTAGTGTGAGGTGTCCCTGCCCATGGCAGGGGGGTTGGAGCTGGATGATCTTAAGGTTCTTTGTAACTCCAACTATTCTGTGTTTCTATGATTCTGTGACTCTCAGTCCTGCCAGTAAGTAATTTGAAATACTTCCTGTACTCTGATGTCAGCCCTAAAGACTGCACATACACTTCAAGTAAATTAAACTAAATCTTTTACACTGGAAACCCTAGCAATGGAGTTCATCTTGGATTTCTGCCTTCCTAGGACTTCCTGGTATATACCCACTCAAACAGGCCATTTTGGGGGGAAACACTGTTATCGTTACTATGCACAGACCCTGCTCATGTCTGTCTGAGGAACTGTACAACCATCTGCTGCAAAAACATAGCCTGATACGGATGTCAGACTGCATGGATGGCTGCTGTTGTACGTGTCTTTTACATGTCTTGGGGAGCTGATGAGCTCCAAATTTATACCTAGTCCCGGAAGAAGAGTAAATCCCTCCAAAGGCCAAATAGCTCATAATTTACATGTTTGCTTGATCTACTGGAGACAGCTCCTTTTCTTCATTGTCTGTAGCTTTACCCTGTGCTTCTGTATAGGCACTTCAGGTCAGCTACAGATTATTTTGCTTGAATATCTGTCTAAATCTTCTTGTCTGCATTTCATGGCTCAAAGCAATAATCTCAGCTATAATATTTCCTTGTTAATGGACAGAAAAACAGCCTTATGCTTTCTGAGAATACAGGAGCCAGAAGCTCCCTCAGAAAGGCCATTCTGCTTTCAACCACTGGAGAAGGTGGGGCATTCGATGAGTCTGGTCTTCTTTGTCAGTAAGGACTTTTGTTTAAAAATGCCAAAAGGTTAAGGGATAAATAAGTCAGGTGGAAATAATTTGTTCTTGCTGTTGGAGGGAGAAGGGGACTGTATACAGAGTTAGGAGGCACCCTCAGCAGCTGTGCTTTTCATTGCTGGGGAGAATAAGTCCTCCACAAGTCAAGAAGGAAGGAAAGGGCTTATCTAGTGGTTTTCCTCTGTGGGGAATTTTCCTTGAGGGCTACACAGGCCTCAGATTCCTCTCTATAAGGAGCTGCTTTGAAAGAGGACCTGACAGAACATCAGCTAGTCATTGGCTAGTACCAGGAGGATGGTCAGTCTATCAGGTGGCAGTGCCATGGAAACAGCTTGTGGTGATGAAAAGCTAAGGTAAGTAACATAAATTAGTGGAGAGTACTGAAAGCATCAGAGGATACTGGAGGTGTTTCCTTAAGATGGGAAGGAGCTGTAATCTCTCTAATGGAAGGGTAGACTTTTGATGTACATAACCTTAAGAAGGTGATTAACTTTCTCAGCAGCTGAACTCATCCATGCTGGGACAATGCACTGTAACTTAGGTGGAAGACAGTGCCTGTAGCTTAGTACTCACTGAGAGAAGGCAGCCGGGTGAGGACCACAGCTGGTGTGCCTTGCAGCTACTGGGTTTGCTTCCTGCTGGCTACTCATGTTCGAAGTTCACCCTCGTTCATGTTTTGTCTTCCTTGTCTGTAAATCTGTGAGATGCCCATCTTTTCTGAGTGTGTGGATGGTGCAGTTTATCCCGGTAGGATTCTGAGTGGAGTTCAGACTGATGGGATTTTTTTAGGGATTTAGAGAAACAGAACCCTTCTGCCAATCAATGCTAGCCATAAGGGGGATAGATATTCTACAGCTGTCCTTACTTAAGATTATATGTACAAGGGGAAAAACCATAGTATAAATTTAGTTGCAGGTTTTATATCAAGGCATGAACAGTTAAGTAATTAAATTGGAGAAACTGTCCATCATTTGGACAAAAATGCAATTTCTTCTCCCTGCTTCTGCAGTTCTCTCCACTCTATACCAAGAAGAGTGTTCTAGGGAAATTCTTCACACTAAAAATAGAAAAGGAATAAAACCAAAGCAGAGGCAGAAGGAAGAGTTCTCAAAATTATCTCCTCTTTTTCTTAGAGCAACAAGATTTGTGTACTAAAGATGTTTTCAAGCCACTTGGGAATCTTTACCAATGTTTCAGCGAGTGCAACAGTCTCAGTTATTATAACACTGCAGTGCTTTTCTGGTCAGAGCTGTAGAGTGCTGTGATTTTCTGAGAAATGTACCTTCTCAAGATCTGCTGGTCAGAATATGTCCCTTTGGACAAAGCCTCTTAAGTTATTCTGTTTTCTTTTCTTATTGCTTACATAAACTCAGAAATGATTTCAGGACTTCTGCTAAAGAGTCTTTGCTTAAAAAAGAACAGATTTAGGTGTTTTATTTGTCAAATATTGCTTATTTTTCATCAAATTTTATATCCTGTTTTGGGCTTTGAATACATTGGAAAGCTGATACAGTATTCCAGACTATTTTGTCAGTGTAAGAACACCTTTTTTGGTGTCAGTTCATGTTTTTTACTATTTCTTATAATGATCAGTGACATTCATATTGTGGTTTGCTCCTAAAAATGTGTAATATCCACATTTTTGGCTGACTTTCTGTTAAGTGCTTAATGTTAAGCAAATTCTCAGGTCTCCATTTAGTTGGGTTCCATGTTATCTCAATCAGATTGACAATCTGATTAAATTTTGGCAGTAGCCCTTCATACTTGGCATAAATCACCACAACCCCTATCTTCTTAAAGAGAAAAATAGCCTTTCTTTCTGCCTAATTGACTGGATTTTGTAAAGGCATCAAAGGACATCTTAATTTGCTTGTGAGATACGTGACTAATAGAGAGATACCTTTCATCCACCATGAAAACTACAGTATGGGACTTCATTGTTTTCTCTGGAAAAAATCATAATGTAATTTCAGTACTGACCAGAACGGAAGATGCTCATTAAAAATCTGAGTCTTGTTTCAAAGCCTTCAAACCTCAAAGCCAAGTTAACATTTTCTTAAAAGTGAAGAGTCAATAGTACATAAAGCAGTTTGCATTTAATTTATGTAATGTAAAAGAAAACTACTTCAGAGCAATTCATAGCTTTCTGAGAACATGAAAATCATATGGCTTTGGTGAAGCCTAACAGTGTATATTAAAATACCTAGTAATCCTTGTTACAGATCTGTATTGTCTGTAAGGGGATAGCATTATAAACTCTGATATTGTAAAAGTTGGTATTTGATAATGTCTCATAACAGTTTGGGTAAATGATGAAGACTCGTAGGGTAGTTTTCATTGTGGGAGAAGGAATATGCAGAATACTTCCTGCATATTCGTGGCTGCCCCATGAATGTCTCAGAACAAAATGAAATTACTTAAGAGGAAGGAGCAGAGCTTAAGAAAATGGGAAAATTCGTGCTCATTTTCTTCATTCTTTAGCAATGTCTAATTCTGTTCTGGTCCTTCAGACTGTATATTGAGGCTTAACTACCTGCTCGTGCCTGGGATTCCAGATAGGCCAGCAGGAAAATAAGTCCAGTAACTGGTGGCCAGTAGTTAGTATTTTTGCTCTTACTGTAAGACCTTGCTCTTGAAATATTACCTTCTTGAGATCTTCAACCTGAGGCAGGCAAAAGGAGGACATGCAGGTGCTGGGAAATGGGACTTCCATTTAGTCTGATGGTTGCTGCCACAGTACACGCTGGAGACCATAACCTCAGAGCAAATTTCTAACAGGGAAACAAATAGATCAAAGCAGCCTCATGTGGTGTCTGAGGTGATTCGGAGTTGGATTCAGTCTTGCAATTTGGAGACCAAGTTTTCCACAGCACAGCATACTGACTTGAGAATGGATTTATCAGAGGACTGAAATGAAATGGCCCTGGGTAAACTTGAACCTGCTTATGTCTAATGACATAACTGCAGGAATTTGGAACAGCAGCATTCAAATCATCTGGGGTTCACTTTGTAACTTGTAGGTTATTTGTCAGTCACTCGACAGATACATTTTCAACACTTTCAAAACCGCAGATATTTTCTCTTCCTGTAATTTAACAGTTTGCTGCAAACAAGTGCTGAATGAGCATCAGCATGAAATGGCTAAGAGGGTTTATCTGAGGGAGCAGGGAGGTTTTTGCATGAGCTGGGACCTAGCAGAGCATGCATTTGCTTTGGATCTGACTGCACCCACAATGTTAAGTACTAAGTTGCTGTTGAAGGCATTTTGTTTATGCATACTGAACTGTGCAGTCCTCAAAGCAATTCTCTTAGCAGAACTTGGTTCTCTTTCCACTAAGGGCACTGGAATCATTGCCAAATTTAGGCAGCTAATGATAAAACATAGCCCTGTGTGGTTAGGTAGAACAAAGCCGATATGATACTTAAGTCTCACTTTAGTCAACAGAACAAGATTTCTGTGAAGGGTAAAGCCATGTTTTGGAGTCATGAGTCAGTAATAGTTTTCTCATAAATTAGGATGTGAGATCCATACATTTCAACTGTGATCAATTCAGTGTGATACATATGGCAAAAGTAATAGTTTCTCACTTGGATTAATTCGATGGTAAATGTTCTGACACATGATTAGGTACTTGGAAAACTGCAGAACTATCCAAATCCTGTGTAAAATCTGTTTGGAATCTTCTTGTTTGTTGAGAGTACATTCCAGGGAACAATTACAGGAAGTATCTGAAATGTATACAAATAGGGAACAATTCCTAAGGTGACAGAAGTTCTACTCGGAGGACTTTATGTGACTGAGAGAGCCCCATCACTGGAAGACAGCCAGCACCCCTCACTCCTTTCTCATTAATTCAGAAAGATCACTGTACCATGAGAATAAAAAGTTGAAATATCTATGTTCTTAAATAATGTTTATGCTTTTGTGGGGGAGGAAGGTGTTGAGGATAAATCAGGTTTGTATAGAAAAGCTAGAAATAGACTGCTTGGAGAACTGAATGATAAATATCTTAATATATGGCATACCAAGCAAAATACCTGTGTGAATGTATGTTATATCAATATAATAACTAGAATAGCAAACCTGAACCTACTCATTCATCATCTGTGAAAACTTTTATGTCTTATAATGAGAAAATGTCATATCTTTCTGATCTAATATAGCACTGGTTCATCACCCTGTGAGATGATATGAATCTAGGATTCAGTGTGTCTATGATAAAATACTTAACTACACTTGGTAATGCTGTTATCTTGTGCTCTACTCTCCCAGATAGCAAAGAAATTGAATGTTTTCTTGAGTGAATGATGGTGCTACGCTTCTGTTGTGCAAAACGTTCATCCTGCTGATGTCCATTAACTTCTGTTTGTTGAACTGCGAAAACAGCTTGCTCTAAAAAAGGAAATAAGAAAGCCTAACTTGAGTGTTGGATACCATCATAGTGCAATTTACATGCTGTTGGAGGTGATATGACTTACTTCAGTTTTCAAGACACAGAGCTTTTTTTCCTGCCCTTTGTATAGGCAGGCAGGATTGACCCTGGTTTGTTTCATGTTCTGTTCTGCATATGCTGGGCAGGCTTTTCTCAGGTTATAGACTGGAACAATTATTTCACCTGCAAAAATGATGAAAAATACTGTTGCTACAATATTCTATCACTTCTTTTGTTTCTCCTTTCCAGGATTACTTACTGCCATCTACCTTTCCAGAGTAAATGGCTTTATGTTGGAACAGAGAGGGGAAATACACACATTGTAAATATTGAGTCCTTCATTCTTTCTGGATATGTTATCATGTGGAACAAGGCAATAGAACTGTAAGTGCAGACCTTTTTGCATTTGTGTCTGTAGTCATTTTCATAGCTGTCTTAACGTTTGATTTTAAGAATAATTTATTTTTACAAATATCAACAAATCTTTTGAAAGCCTTTTATTTTAATGATGCACGTGCAGTATTAACTGTTTTGTTACAGGACATTAGGAATCCAGGTTTGTGATAGAGACCATGTAATTATATGTTATAGAAAAGGGGAAGTTATTTGGCAATCTGTTTGACTGTGAAGTTCATTGAAATACAAATACTCTTTAATCTCACAAATTCCAATTTTGATATTTTTGTAAGGGTAGTTGTATCACCATCTCCTCCAAACAGCCAATAAAGAGGATAACAGAGTATATTTGCCCTAAGATTCTATGGCGAACTTTTTTCCAATGAAATGTAGTATCATTTAGGTGAAAGTGAACTGGAGATCTCTAGGCCGAGCCTCCTGCTCAACACAGGACTAATTTCAAAGTTAAATCAGGCTCATCAAAACCTGATGAAGTGATAGGAAAGTGTACGCTAAATTCAGTTTTCTGACAGGTTAACTCAGGTGCCCGTTTCATGGGTATGAAGGAGGGAGACACAAAAATCTGAGCTGCATGAATCTCAGCTTCTTGGAAACAAAAGCCTCAGCAGAAGTAAAACATTCTTTCTGGGCTGTTTCCTCTGTGAAGTTCCAGCAAGTGGAACTGCTGTGGGCCAACTTGTAGCATTTCATGTAGTTTCTGAGACATCTCCTTCATGTTGTGAGATACCTGTAAGCTCTAGTAGTAAACTGAAATTCACCAAGCTTGATGAACCAAGAAGGCAATATCTACAAATAGGATTACAGGCCTACAGTGGTGGATCTAATCCTGTGCCCCAAGCAGATATCACACTGATAGCAGCTTATTTTCTCCAGAATTCTCCCCTTTCACCCCCTACCATTATGACTGACTTTGACTAATCACTATGTCCTCCAGGCTGACAAAACTCATGCCTTGTTTTCTTTTCTCCTCTACCTCCACCAGATTTCATAGGCAGAATCAAAAGAACCAACTCTCATGTTCAAAAGAGATAAAACCAAGGTTTCAAATGGTGATCAGGATCCAGTCTGCTAGGAAATGTTTTATCCAGTTCTTGATTTTGGAATGTTGGTGCTGCCTTTCTAACACTTTGCTTGGCAGTTTTGGCTGAAAGATTAGTGTTGGGAAATGTGGTTTAATCCAAAGCAGAATGAATATGTTCCCTTTGAGTTCTTCAGGTGAGAGGTATCTCAATTATTTTCACTTTCTCACTCTGGTTTGGTGATGTTGACATCTTAAGAGGTTTTTTAATTCCTATATTTTAAAATGCTTATATATTATATTGGGTAGATAGTGCCTTTAAAGCTTTGAGACCATTTTGTGTTCACTTGGAATTTTCTTTCTTCCAGACATTAGGGTATTTTTACTGTGCATGGAAATAAACCTTTCAGTTTTTTATGAAGTAGAAGCCTTCCACCAAGTTTCAGTTCCTATTTCCTAATTCTTTCAAAATTCTTTTGGATAATTTTTTACTTTAATGGCCACAACAACTTTTTAACGAGGACAGAATGGTGCCTCTCTTCATGGAAATGTATGTGGAAAAGAAGGGCTGCTTACTAACAACCTGCTCGCAGTAATATCAGCTATGAGACCAGCTTCTTCATAGCTTGATGAGTTCAGAGGGCTTGTCAATGTTGGGTACTTTCAAAGGTGAAAGAAAGTAGGAAAACGTATGTATGTAAAACTTCGTTTGTATGGAACACCTTCAGCCTTAGCCTGAACAATGGTAATAGTGCTCATAACATTGTTTTTCATTCTGAGATTGTTTATATCATTTCAGAGTATGGGATTAGTTTGAAGATGTTACTGTTCTCTATCGAGCTTGGAAGGAGAGAGTTTACCTTTTGTCCAAGCATATTTGTGTCAAACTTATTAGCAAGGAAAGACCAGTAAAAGTGATTGCTCTGCTGCTATATTGAAGGCCTCAGTCTAGATGGAGGATATAGAAATAGATTTTTGAGTGTGTCAGGTTTGTGTGGCTTCCTCACCAAGAAGCTCTTCCCTTTTCAGTGCAACTCTCATCCGATTTGTACAATTGCAGACTGTGTCTGCCAGCACAGCTTGACTTTCTTTCAAAATTCCTTCTCATTTTCTTCACTGACTCACCCCTGCTTCTAATGAAAGCTCCATGAATTGTCATACCTTGAATTTAACTCAGTTGTCACTAAGATTTCAAGGCTTTACGGTAAAAACTGGTAGGAGATTGAACTGGTTCACTTTTAAAAAACCTGGAATGTTTTGACTTTGTAATGTTGACAGCTCATTTTGGGTGTAAAATATGGTTGAAGAGGGCTTCATATACGTTGCTAAAACACTATGGCCAAGGTAACCTGGAGAGGTGTCCTGGGTTCAGCAGTAGCAGTCATTTTTCTCCTTTTTAGTAGCTGGTGCTGTGCTGTGTTTTTGTGTTTCAGCCTAAGAGCAATACTGATAACACCGATGTTTTTAGTTGTTGCTAAGTGATGTTTACACAGCACTGCCCCAGCTACTAAGAGGGCGAAAAATGCCTGCTACTGCTTAACCCAGGACAAGATGTCAGAATACCTGTGTTATAAAGGACCTGTGTCCTTTATAAATCATGTGCACTCTCTTAAGTTTCAATGGATCTGGCCTTGTCCAGAACTGAGAGGAAACATCAGAACATGGGGGGTTTTAGAAACATCTTGTCTAGCAATTCTTGTCGCAGTCACTTCTACCATCTCAGGCATTGTCACTACCTCAGACCACACTGAAGCATCTCATCAGCTAAGAATCAAGAATAACTCCAAACCTTTTCACTTCTCATTTCTCTGTCATGGAGCGGAGCTAGTCCTTTGCCAGCCGTGTGTGATATGGCTTTGCCTTCTACTCTCTAATAAGCAAACAGTTTCTCTCTTTTCCTTAAAAATGTTTGGAAACAGGTCTGGAGGAGAAAAATAGTCAGTAGGGCCTGCATGTCTCCAGTTATTCCAACTACAGTGTGATTAATTTTCTGAGCCTACAGGATCATACATTTTGGAAGGTCGTCTCGTGTTGGGAAGCAAAGGAAGATCTTGATATGAGTCTTCCGAACTCCAATAATGTGAAATATGCATTGTAAGCCCTCTCTGCAAGCCTGCAGATTCCAGTGTTTGAGCACCCCACTAAATAATTAATGAATACTTGAACCTTGACAAAATGTATGGGATTTGGAGAATCAAGGAATAGGGAAAATTGCATCTCAGTTATGATAGCACCATAATTAGGTCTTTCCTTTCTTAGCAATTTCCTTGCCCACCCCCATTTCCTGGATGTGTATCGGAGCCAACAGTTCCACAGCAGTGAAGGAAAGCAGTACAAAGGAGAGGTAGCAATCTAGGAGCAACTGCTGCCCTCTCTCTGTGTGGACCTAACTGGAAATAATTGCAGGTATAAAGCAAGTGCAAGTTGCAAGGCATCCTTCCAGACGTTCTGGAATTTGCATCTTGAGGTTGTACTTATTCGTACTCCAGTTCCCAGCTTTAATCCACAGTGTATGCATGATGTATCTAACTTATTCGGTTTATTTTCTCTGTTATTATACCAATGAAAAGAAAGTCTTAAAATCTCCAGTGCACTGCACCTTTATGGAGAGCAGAACTGTGGAAGATGTCTGACTTCTGGCACTGTGAAAGTATCAGCTTATGCACGTGCTTTTCTCAGCAGTGTCGCATTCAGTCAACTCCAGTTCTGTAACAGTGACTAAGATGGTTTTGGTGGGTTTTTTCTTCCCCTCTCTCCTAACTCCTGCCACTTCTTACCACCAGGTTTTCATTCTGCTCAGAAATCATTACAGTGCTTCTGGAACTGGGCAAGGTACTTTTTACAAAAGGAAGATGTTTTCTCTGGATTTGATTCCATTTTGTCATGCATTACTTTTACCTGCTTTAAGATTGCCTTGGTATTTGAAGGTCTTACAACAGTGTGTAAGTCACTCTGTTTCTTAGAGCACATAAAACATTCCCAGAATGGGGGAGGAAATCCCCATTTTCCACATTTTCCGGGGTCTAAATTCTAAAATTGCTGAAAATTTTGAGTTTTCTAGTTATAGGATAAAATAGTTATATAGAATTTTCTATCCTTGCAAGTGTTTTGAAGACTGCTGTGTTACTGTGAATGGTTTCTTCTTCTCAATCCTCTTCTTCTGAGTAGAAGTCAAGGATTACAGCAAATCAGCTCTCTCTCATCTCCCAGAAATGAACACCACCAAATGAATGAATCCCTGCTGCTGTCAGGAATAACTTCCGAAGAAGTGCAAAACAGTTTCAAGTATCTCTAATTCCACAACAAACTTCTAGTTCTGTATAGCTGCCATGGGAACCTTTTGTTCTATTTTTCAGTGTTTCAGTCTGGTTTTGTGGGCTTAAAGGTCAATGAAAGCTATGAAATTTTGCAGTCTTTTGTATCATTGGCTCATACCTTCTTCTCGCTCAGTTCAGAGTGGCTTCTGCTTCAGGGATTTCTTACTTTGAATCATTGCTGGTATTTTTTTGACTTGACCTTCCTTTTTTGAATCATTTCTGCTGTGTATGGACTTGGCTTTGTGTCTTATCCTTTTCAGGTCTCTTCAGGGCTTCTATTTTCTCATTCTGAGCTGTACCTCAGGTAGGATTTGGGAATAAAGAATTCTCTGCTCAGCTGTTTCACTTACACCTTTTTTTTTCCCACTAATTCTTCCTTATTTTTCCCTTTCTTGAGGGATAAGGTCTAGCTAGATTTTACCCAGCTTGAAGGGATGCCTGTGCGCAAGTATCTGTCACCAGCAGTAGTGTGTTTTATTCATCACAGCTTCAAATGTGGTTGGTTTCCCAGCACCTCTTTGTCCTTTCCAGGAGCTATTGGATCTCTGCTTTTGATTTTAATGTATTTCAGCTGTGTTCTTCTTTCTTTGTAGGCTGTTCCAAAATGACAGTGTGTAAGTTTCCATTCTCCTGGACTACTCTAATAGTAACAAGGGGAAACAGAACAGTTTATATACACTAAAACTACATGAGGCAAAATGTTTTTCCTTGTAGACATTTCCACATGCAGTATAACTTTCTGTATGGAAGTAGTAATTACTGTATCAGTAGCCCTGATAGAGTTTCATTAGAGTAAACTAATATTATCAATATAATATAGTTAACTAAAGTGCTTCATTTAATCCTACTTCTAGTGCAGTCATGGTGTCTGCCCTTAGGAGAGTAAAGCCTAATGCCTGGCACGCCTTTTACAAGCAGCACTTCTTTAGGGATCCAAAAACAATACTGGTTTTCCTTGTGTTTTATATGTACTTTCCTTGAGGAGATAAGGAGATGCAAGAAGTAAGGCACTGATCTGCCTCTGGCCTGGCCTTACGGTGACACAAAGAATTAGCTTTGGGTTCCTAGATGGTCCTGCACTAGGAAAGAGATAGCATCTTTTCAGAAGAAGCAAGATAGATGTACTGTCAGAAATTTATCATGTCTCTCCTGGATCCAGCCATAGGGCAGGTTGGGAGCAGCAAGCAAAAGACCATGGAGGATGGAGTAAGTTACAACCCTTTCACACAGTTTTCTCTCCTGCTCCCTCTGAACTGGTATTATTTTGTATCAGTACATCCTCTCTCAGATCTCTCTCCCAAGATGGGGACTGTTCTGTCCTAAGCCAAACTGAAAGCTTTGTGCTGCCACTCATGAATATTCCTTGTTATTTAGTCCAGAAAGGAATTAGTTTTGATGCAGGTACTTTACTTTGTATGTATAAAACCCTATGTTTCTTGGAGCCCTGGAAAGACAGTGCAGGACAACTGCCAGGAAGTAGGCTCTACAAGTCCAAAAAGCCTCAGGAACATCTGTTGTCATCACCCCAGAAACTCTGTAGGTGATTTTATCTGCAATGACACATCTAAAATGACTTCCAGGATATACAGCTGTTTGAGGAGGATCCTTTCTCATTTCCCCACAGAATTAGTGTTATGTCTGCCAAGCTTAGTAGATTCTGTTTCTTTGTACCTGTATATAATAAAAGCTGTCATCTGTTAAGCAATCAAGGCATTTGTGGTGGGTAGACCCTGACTGATTGCAAGACCCTCACCCAGCTGTTCACTAGGAACAACTAGTTTTGTGATAATGAAGGTATGTTTAGCCTGAAGTTGAATGTAATGAAGAATGACTACAGCTCATGTAAGAGTTGGATGTTTCCCAAAGATAAATGGACACATTCTTTGGTAAGCAATGATGTGTATGTCTTAAGAAGAAAACTGATTGCACAGATTTATCTGAATTGTTCTTGACTTTTGAAATTGGTAGGCACAAAGGGTGGGCTAGGTGGGATCAGCCTTTACCTTAGAAAGACTGTACGTGCTTTCCCCTTCTCCTTTCATTTGCCCCAGTTTCACCAGTATTCCTGGTGAGGAATACTGGTAAGGCCAAGCAACCCAGCCTTGCATACTGGATAGTTTAACTGGCTGGGATCATTGCCCAAACCAGTATGCCTTGTCAGCCTGTGTGTGCTCCTTCCACCACTGTGGCTGTTGCCAGCTTAGTTGTGCCTGCTGTTTAGTTGGCCCTGCTCCCTTTTCTGTCATCTGTCAGTGTTTCTCATCTGGCTAAACAGTAACATTTATTATGCTGCCTCTTCCTGGTTTTGTTTTCCCCTCACATTCTTATCCTCCCTGCTTTGCCTGTCATGCCATAAGCAGCACATACCCCAAACAGATCTAGTTCTTTCCACCAATATACTCTGACCAGTTCAGATAGGTGAACCTATGTCAGAAACAAAGTTCATAGCAGCCTAGAATGTCCCAAGATGTCATGGTCACTCTCTTGGGGGCAGATGTGCAAGATGCGTGTGGTCTTGTTTGCAAGTGTCCTCATCTTACCCCTCGTTTACCCCTCACTGTCTACCTACCCGGCCTGCTCCAAAGTCTGGTGGTGTGGAAATGACTTTTTTACTTCAGTGCCGGTTACTCACAAACAGAAGCTCAGCCCAAGGGTCCCCCAACTGGTCAGCTGTCTTGGATAGGAATGGCAGCCAGATCTCCTGCTAACTGCATCTCTGCAAAAATGGTTGAGTGCCAAGTCTCAAGCCAAATGGGTAGCTACTGCTGGCAGCATTAAAGACTGTGTGTATAGAGTATAGCTGTATAAATTGGCTGTCTGCTGCTTTCCTGCTCATCTCTCTTCTGTGCTGTGATATGTTGCAAAATGCTCTTGCAGAAACCTTGCTCACGGAAATCTGATGTGGAAAAGTAACATACTGCAGGTATCTGTGGAAACAGGATCTGCCAAAGCTGAAGATGGTGGCATGGGACCATCTTGTGGAGAAGCTTCACCAAGAAAAAGGGTTTGCCACATTGTGGCTATCATTGTGTGTTCAGCTAGCGATAATGGTTAAATATAAGTGAAAGGGTAGGGTTGTCTGGTCTTTAGGTAACCTGAAGTTTTCTATACCTTTGGCCTGGAATAAACGTAGTTTGGAAGGTCTAAGGATGTCTGGAGTAATTTTTCACTGTCTTTAGCTCAGGGATAAATATCAGACAAGGTCTTTACTACTGTGCTTTGGCCTAGTTTTAGTGCATAACCCAATAGCTGAAATATTTAAAACGTTCTACAGGCAAAAAAACAGAGGCCAGAGGAAAGTGTGCATGCTTTCAAGAGTGTTGGAACATACTGGTTAAGGAAGAATGAATCTATAAGGATATGGATTACTCTGCAGTATCCTAATGTTTGAGTTGCCTGTGAATTTCGCGTAGCACTCTCAATATTGATTTGAAGTCTGACCTGGTAGAAGAGAGGTCAGTTTTGCTATAGCATAGTATTTGAGCCAAAGGAAGAGAGGTATTGTTAATCTAAGAAAAACGTTTGAGCAGTTTGGCTGGAGAACGTTGTTTTGGTTTGCTTCTTTAATTCTCTTGCTAACTGTTTTAAAGCTTGGAGCTGAGGTGATTTTAGGTTTGGCTTCCAGATAAATTCTTAGCTTTATGGGTACTGTCAATCTCTGCCATATTTTTTTTTCCTGGTGACCTTTGGTGAACCAAGACCATGCAAGTTTAGATGGTAAGCTGAACTCTGTAACAGCTCTGCTCTGACCGCAGAGCCTAGGTGGAAGAAAGGTCCTGTTCTGTTCAAGCATTCATGTAGCCTGAAGTTCTGTCTGTTGGTGCTTGTCTTCTTGCTCTGTATGACTGCCAGAGCCTGAAGGTTTGGTCAGAAAAGATGACAGTTGAAAAATCTTCATCTGTCCATTCAGCTTCCTATGATTTGCATTTGCTCTCAGGTGCTGAACATCAATGACTTAAGCAACAGTCCCTGTCTATACTAAGTTGCATGCTTCATTGTTGGTACAGGTTACAAAAACAGACGGGACAGCAAGAACAAGAAGTGATCTTTATAGAGGCTTACAGAGACCCATGGCCCTGTCATTATACAATTGGCAAGTCTTGTTAGCAGTATTTGAAATGAATGCAGTGAAGACTTTGCAAATCCTTGCCAGATTAGCCTTGTCATTGAGCAAATGAGGCATGAGGGCAGAAAGAGAGGGAGTAGAGACTAGGAAAGGCAAAAAAGCTTTTGAAATGAGAGGGGAAAAATAAAGTAATGGGAGGAATAGTGAGATTTCAAACAAGCAAACAAACAAAACCCCCCAAAAAGGAAGAAAGGATTAATCAGCAAAGAAGAATCTTTGCCTATAATGGCAAAATGGGAGTTAGAGGAGCACAAGAAAAGATATCAGTAACTTTCAGGTAGCTTTCTTCCCCTGCTGGGAATTTTAGAATGACTTTTAAACTCTTGGAGTTGCATGTTGGTAACACAAATAGGAATTAAGGTAAGCATCTAGCTCTTCATACAGAAAATGTTCACAGATTTGAATTGATTTTTGTCTTGCAGATCCACGAAGACTCACCCTGGGCCAGTTGTGCATTTAAGTGACAGCCCAAGAGATGAGGGAAAAGTGAGTACAACCGATGGAATAAAACATTTGATAGGCTTTATTTGCCTTGATAGCTCTTCTTGTTTACTCAGTAATTTTGCCATCTGCTTTCTTTCTACATTTGTAAAGTCACTTTTAGTATTTTACAGGTTTTAAGAAACAAATTCTCTTTGTGCAATTTTAATGAGTCAGATTCTGTGATACAGACAGCATACTGTTCTTCGAAACCGGTAGGCAACTGACATCTTTCCTGATTAAATGAACTTGACTTTGCTTAAGTGAGAATTGACTAAAAACTGCATCACGACTTAAGTACTTGGATAAACTTGCTATTATGAAGGCATTATTGTAAGTTTTCAGAAGATAATAAGTGTTTTCTTATACAAGCATAGTAACGAATGTAACCCACATTTGGAACTTGCTACTGTTTGTGAACAAAGTTGGGAGTAGCAAAGAGCTGTCAACAAGTGGAAGCAAAACATGTAGTGTTGTGATTGATAACATCAGGAGGCAAAATCAGAGTTGGCTTTGTTTGTATGGTAGCTTTTTCAAAATGAAATTTGGTTGCCAGAATAGCAGGTTTTGTGAAAGCTTTTTGATTTATGTGTTGCTGCTGGATTTTGGAGCGTTTTGCTTGTGTGGAAGGGACATTTAACTATCTCATTGGTTTTGATTGCGTTCACCAATTGTGTTTTAGTGTGTATTTATACAGGACTGCATCTTATAAATGGTTGTGTATTTGACAGTGTGCCTGACGTACAGCTAATAGTTATTGGAAACTAGCAGCAGTTTGAATTTTGGATACTGATATGAAGCACATTATACCAAAGTTAATATGGGTACCTAGAAGAACACTGATGACTACATCTGAATTTCATTTGCATTATCTATTCTTAGATTTATTCATATTGTAAGGAGACATATGTGCAAAAAATGCACTTGCCAGCCCTTCAGCAAGTCAGATTGGATGTCCAAGCTTTTCGGAAGTATCACAATAGATCATGCAATTTATAATACAGCAAATACAGTAATTGAACACTATAAAGTGTAGTGTTTTAGCCTCAAAACAGAAACCATTAAGAAATGCTATTTTTAACTATCTGTGGCAAAATACCTGATAAAAAGAAAGGTTTATTGATGAGGCATAACTCTTGTTTGCTGGCTACAACAGAAATTGCTGGTAACCTACCTAAAGCACATGGTGTAGGTAGAAAGGATATGATACTCAAAGAAAAAGTGGTCTTGTGAGTGAACGTCTCTTACAGGAACATTGTGCACCGTGGCCGAAGAGGAACCTGAAGTATTTTTCCTTCAACAGAAGTAAAGTCCATTTTCTTGTAGTAGGAAAACAAGTTAGGCTGCAAGAATATGTGAAAATATGAAAAGTAATTGCCCTCTTCCTATGTTGTTCTTCATTATTTGCTCTTGGCCATTTCAGTACAAGATACTGCCATAGGCAGACCTTTTGTTTAATAGACCAGAGTTGTTCTTAAGTGATAGAGCTGTTTCAATATAATACAACATATTCTGCTTAGTTCTTCTGGTTCTAGTTAACCAAAGTGCATTAAGAGGTGTTAGTGGGAGAAATTAGACTCCCCATATCACCTTGAGTGGCATTAGTTAAAAAGGTTTTTTACATATGCTTCAGGACTTAAAGCATGGATACAAATCAGTCATCTTCATACAGATATCATTGTACCCTACATGTACAAGGATATTACACTTTGCAAGGCTCCAGTGGTAAATCTTTCCTGGTGTATCACAAAGTTGTTTAGAGACCTGGGTGTGTTTCGCTGTGTTCTGAGCCCTAATAACACCTAATACTGTGTATTTGGAAGGCTTGGGGTTTTTTCTCTCAGCTGTTTTGTGCTACCAGGACAAGGAAAGGGCTGGCTGGCATGTGCCAAGGTGCAATTAGTTCACTGTAAAAGAGAAATCTCCCTAAAACACCATCATCAAAATCTTTTCATGAAGCAGGATTAAAGACAAAATGTGGAACAACTCCACAAGACAAGGAGGATCTTGCCAGAACTCCTCCCTCCTTCAAATTCTGTTCAGCTTTCTGCATATTTCTTAGCCTAATTAAGCATAAGTAATTAAACAGGGTGCCAGGAAACACCAGCTGAAGAGAAATCTTGGGGTTATTTCCTTCCTTGACTCTTTTTACACATACTTACATCTAATTTTCATCTTTGTGTTTTCCTCTCCAACTGCATTTATGAATGTTTTATTTTTTTTACCTCTGTTGCAAACATAAAGCTTGTCTTACAGATCTCTCAGGTGCTCACCATAGCAAGAGGAGTGTGAATGTTTGAGTTTCCTATGGTTCAGAAAGGTCGGAATTTGGGCCATCAGAAATATACTGGCAATGAGACTAATCACAGTCACCTAGTACTAAGGCAGCATGGCTACTGTCAGAGCAAAGAGGAAGAGATTCCCAGCTGTGCAGCAAATCACAGAATTATACAATGGTTTGGGTTGGAAAGGACCTTAAGATCATCCAATTCCAACCCCCTGTCCTGGGCAATGACACCTCATACTAGACCATGTCAGTACCCAGCCCAGAAAGCTAACTGTATCCTGGGCTGCATCAAAGGGAGTGTGACCATCAGGTCGAGGGAGGTGGTTGATATGGTTTAGTGATATGATTTAGTGGGAGGTGTCCCTGCCCATGGCAGGGGGGTTGGAATGTGATGATCTTAAGGTCTTTTCCAACCCTAGGCTCTGTCCAGCCTGGCCTTGAAGGGGTGGAGCATTCACAGCTTCCTTGAGCAACCTCTTCCAGTGCCTCACCACCCTCACAGTAAAGAACTTCTTCCTTATATCCAATCTAAACTTCCCCTGTTTCAGTTTAAACTCATTCCGTGCTGTCCTGTGGCTACAGTCCCTAATGAAGAGTTCCTCTCTGGCATCCTTGTAGGCCCCCTTCTTCCCTGGAATCACAGCACTTTGTGTCTTTTAATTCTGTAGTGCTGTTGTGCATTAAGCGTTTCAGCAATAGATCACATGAAATGCAGTCTCTGACAGGATGTATTTAACCTTTTAGGTATCACCTGGCGTGTGATATCTTTGCAAAAGAGAGTGATAAGAAACCCTGCTTCACCAGGGAGAAAGGCTTATTAAGGTACAGGGTCACAGACTAAATGCTTTTCAGTTCTTTCAGTTTCCTGAATGTATTTGTACAAAAGCTGAAGTGGAAAGAATGCTGGTAGATAGGAACTGAACTCAACTGGTTTGGTTCCCAGCTGTATTGTACTAGTGCAAGTGTCTGTTATGGTGATAGTAAGGAAGACACTCAGACTCAATAACATATTGATTAAAATACTGTTTTTTGAAGTTATAGAAAAAGGATGGTGGGAACCCCAAGTTGTGTAGCATTGGATGAACCTTCAGTAAGGGCACAACACACTGTGCTGGTCCCCTGTGTGAGGAGTTTGCCAGCATTTTGGTCTTTGGAGAGCTCAAAAGATAAAAGGGTGGGTTTTTTTAATACCCACTTTTACTATCAAGAAGAGTGTTCACATGAGGCTTACTGCCTTAGATAAAGATAAAGGCAGAGACACAAGAGTACTATAATTGCCCTTAGCAAGTGTGGGCTGCCTATAGGCTTCTTTAAAATTAGCCAGTTAAGTTTATCTTGTGGGCAAGGAATATGTATAGTACAACATAGCACGGCACAGGCCTCATCTACTCGGGTTAACTGCTATGTGGATCTCTAGCTCCTGGATAAAATAAGTCTTCCATTTAGGATCATTACACTAACAGTGAAAGCACTCATAGTCAGATACTTCTTTGTTCACTCTCAGTGGCAATGTATTATCCCAGGTTACCATATGGCATCCTGACACAAGTGCTATCCAGTTAGCTGCATGCTTTCTGAACAGGATGTCTTTTCATATTTACTCTGCTCCAGGATCCCATATGGACCCATCCAGAGCAAAAATGATAAATACTGTGGGATTTCTCCAGGACAGTTTGAATTTTTCTCAGGATCAGAATTCTTAAGTAATCAAGTATTTTTTCATATTCAGGTATTAAATATATTAACTATAAATCATTCCCAAATTGGGTAATACGTCTTCACATAATGAATATTCTCCTGGCAATATAAAGAATCACATTTAGTAGGACTGAGAGTATTCCCGGACTCTTTTATTGCAGTATTGATGTATCAGTTATACTTAACTTGGGAACAGTGATATTTCGTTTAGCAGTCCAGCCAAGTTTCATTTTTATGAGTTATGCAAGCTAAAATGGGTGATGGCAAAGATGCTGGTGAGGTTTCACAGGCTAAGAGATAATCTTGTCATTCTTCTGCTCAAATTCTTACTATAGAAACTGTAAATTTTTGCCTGCTTTCTGTGATTCATGTGGTAATGGACAAAGAACAACTGCAGCTATCACTGCCAGTTGTAGGAAATATTCTATAGCAGAAATGTGTGAGTCTGCCAGTTTGGCCATTCCCAGTCTTCATGTTCAAGATGGGAAGATTCTCTAGGAAGACAGGCTTTATGGGGAGCGATTTCCAGGGCACCTAAGACTTCATGTCTTCATTAAGATCTGAAAGTATGTTCAGATGAAGAGAGATGAATACTGTGCCAGATCAAGAATTCAGTTCTTTCCAACAGAGACGAGGCGAAGGGTTTGTGCTAATTCTTTTTTTCACCTGGGCATTGTTTTTTTCTTCTGTTTCTCTTCTCACAAACCTTCTTCCCCAGTATTTTGTAGGTATGCATGGTGATGCAACATCCCAGTTCCTGAAGTAACAACTGGCATGCCAGTTAATTTCTTTTCAGTTTCTGAGAAAGCAAGCAATTTATTCTCTGCAAGGGGAGATCTTAAGGATGTTTTTAAGCAATAGAAAGCAGAAAGCAAGGGAATGTAAGTAGCTGGATAAGAGTTCAGTCTGGTGACGCTGTTTTAAAGTTGTTCCTATGATCCCTTTGGTGTCAGTTTTCCCTCTAACCAGGAGCAAATAAGGTAAGAGTGGTCAGGAACATGCTGCGGTCTTATTTTCTTAGTAAATGCACACTTGTGGAAACTACCTAGACACATAATCTTGCAGGGAAGTTAACTTGTCAGTAATGAGAATTTCTATTGAAAGGAAATTTGAAAGCAGTGTGTTACAAATAGAGCGAGTGACAATCCTGCACATCAGTTTGGCATTTCTTTTTATGGTGCTTGTTTTCTTTAAAATCTCTTAAAACCATGAAGTTCTTCAATATTTGTTGATACCTTTTGAATCAGAAACTATAATTGTGTTTGTTTCCCTTCTCCAGCTGTTGATAGGCTATGAAAATGGGACTATCGTATTCTGGGATTTACGATCTAAAAGAGCTGATTTAAGAGCTTATTATGATGAGGTAAGCAATTTCCATGAATCCAGAAAAGCTGTTACTTAGCAGGTTTTTTGTGTGTTGTGTTAAGCAATTGAATATTTTTCTGAAGGCATTGCTTGTTTTGGGAATACTGCTTGTGCTGTGCTTTTGCCAGTAGAGTTCAAAACCTGACATCTCTACTTCTAATGCATTCGCTCTTGTGAGTGTACTGTGACATAGTCTCTTCCACTTGATTCTGTCAAGTTCATCAGTTTCTGTGTGGAGATCGTCTGTTGAAAGGTGTAGTAATGAGCTGACCTGAGATATAGCTACATTAGGAATTGTATAATTATCAGTAATTTACTAGAATATTAATTACAGTGAAAGGGCTGTTGGCATTGCCTGGTACTCAAGATCTGAATAAAAGGTTTTCAAAATTACGTTCTCATAGTTTTATCATACAGTGGTCTCTGCCATTTGGAAGCAGGTTGTATCAGTCATGGACACTGTTCTTAGGTCGGTAAACAGGCTGCTTCAGAAATAGGTATCTACTTAGTTATTAGCATTTTAATACTAGCCCTGGGGAAAAAGTCTTTGTTCTTCCAGATGCTCTGTGAAGTTTAGTCATAGATGAATGAATGTTTCCAGCTGAAGCTAGAAAAGGACATTTTCTTTAGAGTGAGCCAGGCAGTAATTGGTTTCCTGTAGTTCCTTTCTTCATCTTGCCACCTTATTGCATGTACAAAGGATACACATTCATTTTCACTCTAAGAAGTAATCTGAACATATTTGAGTCCTGTACTCTTTCAGGCTCTTTTTCACAGACCCATTAACACTACACTGAGCCTCAAGGTCAAGATACTGAGCATCCACCTAGCAAATGGTCTGAAGGGTAATTTGGAGTTTAAACAGGCCAGCACTTAAGACTCAAGATATGCCCACTAAATTGTCTCTAAGTGACAGTCCACCTCTGCATCCACTTGTGAAATTGCACCTGTGCTATTATTTAAGGCAGGACAACTTTTTCATTTCACAGGTCTCCTGCAGGAGAATCTGTTCACTCATTTTCCTCTCTCATGATCAGAATGCGACTTACATGAAACAGGATCTTTGTAATACTGATTCTTTGGTTTTTGCGGGGGGGGAGGGTGTTGGAAATTTCTCTGTGCAATTTGTTTACAATTGTACAAATTTAGGTGTCCACATTTTTCAGTACTGTCCTCAGGAACTTTTTTTTGGTGCTTTTATCAGCCACGTGCTTTCCTCCTCAGTGGTTACCTGCTGTGTCATTATTCCGCTTTGTGTAACTTGTGATGGCTTGCTGTGGTCTACTGAAATGGTTGCAAGATTCATATTTTGTCATTGAAAGGGTTGTGTGACAGGCCATTGTGCTTTATCCCAGACTTTCAGGCTCCAGATTGATGATGTTCCAGATCTGCTAAGGTTCCCCTAGGGAATCCTTAAAAGGGTTCCTTTTCAAATCCTGGGTTACATGGCTTTTGAGAGTCACACATCATTAGTTGGGCATGTGCCACTTGGTATGTGGCACAAGCCCAAGTTTTCAGTCCTACCTCTTCTTACAGATTTGTCTCCTAAGATCACAGTCCAGAAAACATTGTTCCTGCTCCCCCTCTGTATTCTGTCTGGACTGATGTAAGGTCTCTGTGCCTGTGACAGCTAACTGATCTTCCAGTATCATTGTTGTGGCACTGAGCTAGCAAGCTGCAATTGCTGGGTATCTGGAGGGTCTCAGATAAGTTACTGTAGAAGTTCTGTACCTTCATTAAATACCAAAGTGCTTCTATGAATGAGGTCTGAGGAAAATTAATCCAGCCACATTTATCTAATTGTCCTTATGCTTTATTTAGCACCAGTTTTAATACTAATGCAGTCACCCTATTTAATGGTGCAAGAACTGGAAGTCTCCTCTTACCTCTTCACTTTCTTTTCTGGCATCTTCAAGGATAGTCCGATGGCACAATCTTTTTCTGGCTTATCAGTGGAGCAGATACTTGTGCTTAGTATCAGAAATTCCCCTGGCACCAGGCTTCTCCATTAGCACTTGGTGTCTGTCTACTTTGAGAAACAGCTCATTTTCTTCTCTTTGGTGGACTGTCAGTGCTCATCACTGAGGCTAGTTCTTTTTTCTCCATAATCTTCAGATAACTGACCAGCTTGGTGATGTCACTCAAACTAAATGTCAGCACCCTTAAGACTCCATCCAAATAATCACCCATTCACAGGATCAAGCCTTAACCGGATTTTTCCTCTGTTACCCTTGTCAGCATTGGACTTCAGTCTCCCCAGACCAGCTGTTGAGAAGGAGCCTTCTGTTGTTATTTAGGTCTGCTGTTGTCATTTAGGTCTGTTGAACCTATCACTGTGCAGTGCAGAAGCAAGAGCTTAACAGCAGATATTTTTTTGATACAGAAGAGGAAAGGAGGCTGGTAACTGTTTATCTACAAATCTAAGTATCCTTCCTTTTTAAGTTCAAGATGGGGTCTGTATCTGCTGACATTTGACTCTTTTAGAGAAGAAATAGGTTTGTATCTCATGAATTTAAAGATACTTATTTTCACACAGCCGCAAAGAAAGTGCTTTTGTTGCTTTGTCACTGAGAAACTTTGTTAAAAGTTCTTTTCCATTGGATTTTTTCATAATGTTGAGTGCTGGGTTCCTAATTGAGGTCTTAGAAGTAGTGAACAGTCGGCTCAGATGGAATGGAATAGGTCCCCTTTATTTGCACACTTGAACAGTTGGCTAACAAAAAGGTCATCAGTAGTTCTCAGTCCACTAGGGCGTCACCGCTGTGAAATCTTGCCTATCCTTTCTAGGCTGCATGGCATTGTCTTACTGGTGTGATGCTCCACATCACTTAAGATTCGCATACATGAATGCAAGACACATTGCTGACGTCTCTTCAGATTATGGGTTATCTTATGACAGAGAGGTGAGTTGTTTCCTACAATATTAGCAGGATCTTTCCAATATTTGCAGAAATATGCCCTTTCATTATCCTTGTCATCCAGATTAATGTCATGGACACATTGCTTCTAGAATAAACAGCACACTGCGACAACCAACCTAATAGTTCATAAGTGCTGGAGCTGAAGACTCTGCCCCTGCTTACAGGCCTGCAATTATAGTTTTTACAGCTGCACTCCTTACTTCGTGCCTTGAAGGCTGGGAACCTTTTGTGGATAAAATATGTCTGCTCATTTCAAATGAGAGACCTTCTCACTAAGGATAAAAAAAGCTGTACAAGTTTCATCATCTGCAACTTTTTGCTTGGTGCTCTTGTAAGCCTGTATCTGTCCTTTAAAGCTGATCTCTGACACTTGTGGTTTACTCACTGGAGCTAAAAGTAGCCATGTCTCTCTTTTAGCCCCATTGATACCAGTTAGAACCTGCCTCAGTTCATCAGTTCCTGCCACAAGGAGTTTCTGTGTTTTCTTTTCTACCGTGTCAAAGCTTCTCTAGAGACTAAACTGTTCTCACTTGTGAGACACCTGGTCCCAGAGCTTGAACCTGCTGCTAAGGAATCTTGTGTCTGTTCTTCAAGATGTCAGCTGCAAATTTGTTTTTTTATACTATGGTCATTTTCTCAGTGGTAACGTGTATGAGGTACTGAGAACTATTCAATTAATGCTGTCTATGCTGCCCTCTGTAAAAGGCTTTCTTTGCAAGCCCTTTTATGAACTCCATCAAAAGTTTGTTTCTATCGATTGATATGAAATAGAATACATAAACAAGACAGATCCTTCAGAGAATTCTCACGTTATTATTGATAGTTTGCAGATCCAAAGCACCAGCCATCTTCATACACAGACTGTTTAAAAGGTTGACAGCTTGTGTCAGTGCACATTCAGAGCTTCCTGAAGCGTAGTCATCTTTCATTAGAACACATCTCCAAAACGAAGCTGCAGAATTTGTAAACTCTAATATTTGCCAAATGACATCTCCTTACCTTTATCAGGAACTATGCCATTATGCAAGTATCAAATCAGATGTAGCCCCTGTTGTAATGGTCTGTGATGAGTACTACTAACATGAAGGATTCTTAAGATTCAAGCAATAGGATGAGATTAGTATGGTGCTTTTTCAAGATACAGTTAAAAATGGTCTTAGAGTTCCCATAAGTTCTTTTCAGTGGAGGAGGTTTGTGGTTGGGAAGGAACTGAAATGGTGTTGGGCATGATTAATTTTAGTACATGCTGAGTATGAGAGAAGATGGAATATGTGTGCAACCACTGTGGGTATTGCAGAAGGAGAAATGTACCCAATCTGGAGTGATATGCTTTATGTGCATACACTGTGTGAACATTCACATGAGTCACCCACTGTGATGAACTCCTGTTCTAAGAAAATAACTGCTCCTTTTCTGTGTGTATGCTAAAGAAGTGGATTAGAATGCTAGACGTATTCTAGCAGAGAGAAAGCCACCTTTTAATATTAGTCGTGACTCCCAGCTGAGACCTCCAAAAGCCATTATAAGTATTTCTTGCCTGTTTCAGGGCAAAGTCTAACAGGTGAGTTGAGCTGCTGCTATGCCAACTGTCTGTGACAGGAGCATCCCACCTCAGCTCCACTCGGCAGGAGGTTCGTGCTGGCAGGTGGCACCTAGTAGCTGAGAGGCAGCTTAACAAGCAGCTTGGTACAATTTTCAGCTACTAGTTACTAGCTCCTGCTCAGACACAGTTAGCGACTGTAACCATGTGAAATGTTTCTATGTGTGATAACACATCAAAAGCAGATTCAAATTTGGCATGGTAGCAAGCATGAATAAGCTCATGTCAGGATTAATTTGTATGCGGAAAGATTGTGTAAGTGAAGCAGCGCTCCCCACAGATCTAAGGTTTGTACTACCTGGGGGAAGTGAACCCCATGTGAAGCATTTTTCTGCATCATCTTTTGTTGCTTCAGTTATAGTTTGGTGTCTTCTGGGTTCGTAATAGGAATTGTGTGTCAAACCCCCTTTGGTAGGCAGAAGTTTGAGTGACACCCGTTGTGTCACTTGAAGATAAATATTTAGAGTACACTTTGCTCAGCTGTGTTTGAGTTTTTATTGGCATGACTAGCTTCCTAGTGCATTAGCAAAGCATTCATATACAAGGGATGTCAGATTTCCATTAAAACATTTGGGTCATCCTAATGCAAAGGCTCATTTGTGCTGTCCAGCCTTAGCAGCTGAGCAAAGTATTGGTAAAGGGTCTCGGCTTCTTCATTGGTGTATTCTGATATTCCCTCCAGACCGTGAGTTGTTATCAGCCATAGCAATCAATAGACTGATTAAAAGAGAAGATCAACAGGGAGTTCTGAATAGTGAGCAGGAGCACTTAGGTTTATTTCTTGTCAGCTTAAGCAAAATTGATATGAACAACTCCAGTGCTGACTTATGAATACCCAGGCATGATTTTTAAGTGATTAGAATAAATCAGGTAAATGCCCACATGCAATTGTAAGTGCATGCAAGGCCTTAGCATTTCCTGGCTTGCAGAAAAAATGGAGATTTATTAAACTGCTTTCAAAAATAGGTCTCTTATTTACATTTACATAAAAACATATTATGGGTTTTGCTATTTGGCAGCTAACATCTCTGGAAGGGAAATGGATTCAAGGGAAAATCCTGTCAGTTTGTGCTTCTGAGGGGAGTGTGTGAGAAACTGTGCTACACAATGAACCAATACCTTGTTTTGACAGGAAAGGGCTTTGCATTTCTGTCACGACCTGCCCTTGTTTGGTTAGTTTCCAGTGCATACCAGTGAAAAGGAAGGACTTACACCATTATCCTTTCAGCTAGTCTGATGTAATTATGGATATTTTCAGTCAGTTACACTAATTACACACAAAATGAATTTTTCAAGTGCTGCTTTTTGGCATAGATAACATTCAGCATGTGGTACTTGCATTGAGTACATTGGAGTGTGAGATCCCTCTTCTCTGAAGCACTATCTGTTCCAGAAGTATCTTACATCATTGTTTTGGTAATTTCCTATATGAATTAAACCATCCTGGTCTCTCTAGTGGTTTTGGGTTTATATTCAACATCCTAGATTTCTGTGTATCTCCTCTGAAACTTAGGGGGAAGAAGGGGGAAACATTCAAGACCTGAGTACTGTGTCTACAGTCATCTGGGGAAGACTGCATGTATCGCATGTTACCTGTAAAACTTGTTGCACAGAATTCCCTGTACATTTGCCAAATGAAATGATATCAGGCAGTGTATGTCTCTTGTTCGTATACTTTTACCTTAATAGCCTGTTCCTTCAAATTTGGTCTGATCTAGTACAGACTTTCTTCCATTTTTGTGTTATGTTAGCATTTAATGAATTGTTTTGCTTGAGTAGCAGTAGGTTACAGCCACTGGTTGCTAAAACATGCTGGTACTGGACTTTAGACAAACAAGAACTGCCCAAGTGTTGATATACTATTAGATTAATGTAATCTATAGTTATATATTTACATACCATTAGTGTAAACCCTGTCTTTCATTTTAGTCTCAAGTTCTTCTTTCATTTCTGTAGGCTATTCATTCTGTTGCTTGGCATCATGAAGGAAAACAGTTCATGTGCAGTCACTCTGATGGCAGCTTGACCCTATGGAATCTGAAAAGTCCTAACAGACCATTCCAGACCACAATTCCACATGGTAATTTCGATAGTTAAAATATGTAACTAAGAAACAATACTATATTCTCCATGTTGTTTGCTAATAACTGTATTTATTTCATTTTTTATTGTAGCCTAGCTCCAGAGTTGCTTCTTGCATAAATATTTTAATTTGCAAAGCAGCTTCAAAATACAAAAGTCAGAGAAGAGTTTTAATCAAACTTGGTTTTAATTGGTGTCATAAATACCTCTTACTGGATAGTATTGCTTAAAAGTCTTGTTTTATCCAGTTCATCTTAAGAGCCTACTGCTGGTCTTTGGGGTTTGCTGGGTTTGCTGGGCTATGGGATTTTCACATTCTTTTATATTTTGTTCTTATATATTTGTATGTGTAATTTTCACTAGTAATACATTTTGCACAAGGCACTGTGTTGCTTGTTATAGAGATGGTACAAGGCTTCCCAAGTCATTGCGAAGAAGAATTTAAAGGAGTCATATTTAGAGCTGGGACTTTATATATCAGTGCTTCCTATAGATGAGGTAAAAAGGTATTGACTCTGCTGCAAATGAGTACCTTACCAAGAAGCCAGACTAGGTGGAGAGGAAGGGAGAAAGAGAAAGCAAGATCTATGTAGCCCAGGAAAGTTTTGGTATTTTGTTAAATTCCTAATTCCTTTCATCTTTTTTAGTTGTAGAAATGTATTTTATGTCAGAAGGGATCTCTCAGAGGTCCTCCAACTCAAAACAGGCCTGGCTAGATCAGTAAGCTCAGGGCAGTGTCCAGTTGACACTGAACACTTAAACACACAAAGACAGACTGTCTCTGGGAGACATCTTCTAGCTTTTAATGACCCTCATGGTACAAATGCTAACATCAGAGGAGAATTTCTCACTTCACAACTTGGGTATTTTTCCTCCTGTCATGTCACTGTGCACCTCTGGGAACAGTTTGGCTCCATCTACGCTTTGTCCTCTAATCAGAGTGTTGTTGAAGGCAAGTACAGACTTTCCAAACTAAACAAACAAACAAAAACCAAACTAAAATTGTTGGGGTTTTGGTTTACAAGTGACTTCTCTCTTGACAAGGAGTACTGAGCCATAATTAACAAAGAACCCATGAATTTCGATTGTTGCATCATGTAATTTTATCACTCGACAAGTTACACTCCAGAGAATGTAACAGCTCCTCAACAAAAGGAGTTGTGTCAATCCAAGAGTGGCTTAGGAAAAAAAAGGTGCTTATGCTCATAATGTGCTCAGAAAAAAATGTGCATTTGGTGTAATTCATTAATTACTAGTTCAGTGTCATCCTCAGTGATCTGCATGGGGTTTAGCTGTCTCTGAAGTGTGGTCTATGGTCCTTTAGATATATGTGGCACTAAAAACGTCAAGTCGTAGCAAATATAATTATCTTAGACAAATGCATATTTTGTGGAAGTAGGAGCTAGTGCCCATTATCCTCTGTAGCTTTGAAGTTCATTTTCTTCCTGTTTATACAGTTGCTTCAATGCATATGTTTTAGTTTGGTAGTTCTATTCTCGTGATGTTTTAATACAGTTTTCATCTTCTTTCTTGCCTCAGGAAAAATTCAAAGAGATGGAAAAAAACCTGAGTCTTGTAAACCAATTCTGAAAGTAGAGTACAAGACCTGTAAAAACAGGTATGTTTTTCATTCTGTAATCAAAGCCACGTTACATTCCTACATTCAAGTCCTTGTGGAATCTTTCACACTCTTTTCATAAAGCAATTTATTACTGTTTAAAGGTGTTAAACCTGTAATGTAGATTTGCATGTACTAAGTAAACTTATAATAATTATGTTCATTTTTTTAATGCAGTGAACCATTTGTGATATTTTCTGGTGGATTGTCGTATGATAAGGCGTGTCGAAGACCAAGTTTAACAATCATGCATGGGAAAGCAATTACAGTGCTTGAAATGGATCATCCTATAGTTGATTTTTTAACTCTTTGTGAAACCCCATATCCAAATGGTGAGTTTATCAAGCAAAACGCTGTTATGGAGAATATAAATGAAGTGATCTTCTCTCATACCTTAATTCCATTCCAGGGACTTCCATTCTCACAGTTGTCTCCACCTCAAGAAAACCACAGCACTGAAAGTAACTGGAACCTGTTTGCATTCTCAATATAGGAAGGAAGCAAGTAATGAGTGGGCAATAAAGCATGCATGTATCTCCGGATATAAGCTTGAAACACATGGGCTAGTGTGAGGAAATACTGCTATTAATCCAACATGTGCTTATATTTCTGGCCTTTTTCACGAGGCTTGAAATCTACAGATTGCTCAATTATAGGACATTGAAGTGTCACTTGTCTGCAAAAAAAGTTCTTACACTTCAGCCTGAATTAAACTGCTAAAACGTGCCAAATAGTGACACTTCCCAGTGCTAAGATTTGTAGCCCTTTCCTCTGCTTACACAGTAATATTTAAAAATTGGGGATTAACCTGTGTTATTCATAGCCGTGTATAAAGAGGCCACAAAGAATGAGTTATTTCACATACTTTATAAAATCACTTTTCTCCTCAGTAAACTAACACACCCTATGCACCATGGGAAGCATTCATTTGTCATTTTAATTGTTTATTTTTGATAAATGTAAAAAGGCATTAAATAAAAAACCAAACAGTATAATCTACTTAAGAGTGTATGGGAGGAAGGAACATGTCAGTATCTGAATTGAACACAGCAGACTTACAGGATTCCTTTGGAATTGCTTTAGAAATGGAGGCATTGTGTATCATCAAGTGGACTGGACCAGCTGTTCACCATCTGGTTTTGAAGAACAGTTAGAAGTGTTACTATTGGACAGCAAAAATACATTTTTCTGTATAATAATTGGGTTCAGCAATGCAGTGATACACGCAACTCATTCATGTTCTATTTCTTTACTTTCAGTATACCATCATGCTGACAGGCTGTAATAAGCCAGTTCTGTTTCTGCTACATATGTTATCAGCAGTACTGCCCAAAAGTCATTTCCTAGTTCCTGTCTGGCCTTAGTTGGCAGATATGTTTAGTTTGTGGATATGTGTAGGATTTGTGCCTTAAAACTTTTGTTTAATACACTGTGAATGTTTAGAGAACATAAATACGCCTTACTTGCTTAAAATCAGTAATACATAGGAGAGCTCCATGTCTTTACGCTTGAATTCTTGCTTACAGAATTTCAAGAGCCCTATGCTGTAGTTGTGCTTTTGGAAAAAGATCTCATTGTTGTTGACCTGACACAAAGCAAGTAAGTATGAATTCTTATATGAAGTTACTTGTGTATCTTAACTGTCCAGGAAATTGTAATAACAATTCAAATGTTATCATGTAATGTCATTTACTGTCCAAAATCATTCACTCCTGGTACTAATTCACTCTATATGTTTATCTCCATTTTAAGAGCTTAGGTCAGCTAATCAACAAACATTATTTGCTCTAAATTTGGGGAATAAATCTGAATCTACTGTGCCTTCAGCATAACCCTCAAACATTCACTCAACATTGACGTTAAGTAACATTTGGTCATATGCTGAATTATGACATGAATATGTGTTTTGGAAACCAGACACAATTGCTACTTATATGCATGCCTAACTTCATTGGGTTTCCCAGGGACCACCACTGAAGTGTTCATTTTGGTATCTTAATAAAAAATGGCATTGATTTATCATGAATCTACAGGATTATTTCGTGATCCAGTTAGTGGTTTAAATGACAACTAGTTCTTTCACATCAGAATCAATATTCATATCAAAAAGAAACTATACATTGTGTAATTTTGTTCTTCCTCCGACACTACCAATAATGTACATCCACATTCCCAATGGTGTGACTAGGAACAGATTTTGCCCTTAATGTCTTGGAACATTTTAAGTGACTCATATTCTGATCTCACTTTCAAGAACACTTCAGATCATCCTAGCATACAGAATGGATGGAACTGAAATCAGAACCAAATTTCCTACCTTTTTGAATTGTGAATGAAATTGTGTAATATGCCAGAAGTGAGGCCTCCCTTCTTTATCAGACTGTCCAAACTGATGGAAGTAGGAAATAAACTGAGATCATCTGTTATTGCACTATTTATTTTGTAATCCGTAGTCTACCAACTTAAGCTACTCAGTATAATACCTTTGGTTGTATAAGTAGTTCTTAGGTCATAGTATACATCATATGCATTAACCTGAAGCTTCTAAAAACTAAGTCACTTCTGTATAAGTAAGATTTTTGAGAGGTTGGGAAAAATGAGTTCTTAGTTAGTTCATTCACACAAGGAGTCCTATTCACATGAATGGGTATTTATGTTACAAGACAATTCTTGTCACAGTAGTGAAATTTTTATAGCTTTATTTGAGTAACTACACTTTATTATTGACATTAAAAAAAAGCATATGTTTTAATAAGCGGAAATGTGCTTTATCAGTAGTGATTTTACTTAGGTTCTGTTACACACTTTAATATAAGATTGTTTTATTCTATGGCTCAGTGTGTCACAGTGCTTCTAATAAATTGTCTTCCTTAACTAGTTTTCCAATCTTTGAAAATCCATATCCTATTGACATTCATGAGTCACCTGTTACCTGCACACAATATTTTGCGGACTGTCCTCCAGATTTGATTCCTGTGCTCTATTCTGTAGGAGCAAAACATAAAAAGCAAGGATATAGCAATAAGGTAAGCAAAATCAATATTTCTGTAAAGAAAAACAAATGAAAGTATTACTTATGTTTGTGTAACATCTTACTAAATAGTACTCACTTTACTTCTTCAATAGTTACTTCTAAGTTGGTCCAACAAGCAGCTTAGCATCATGCTTATAGCCTAGTATTTATCCCTCAGAAATATCGTCTATTAAGCACAACCATTAATAAGCAATATATAGGGCTTAATCTTTAGGGTGCTGGAGTTATGCCAGATTGACTGAAAGGAAAGCTACCACTATACAGTTCAAATATGTATGGATAAGTTATCCCTATCAAAGAAAAAACTGAAAACACTATAACTGAAAGAAGTCAGCAGAAGATCTTCAGTGAAAGCTGAGGATTGACATTAGGTCTGTAAGAGTTTTATTAAATAGGGATATTAATAATTATTCTACTGAGCTACCAAAGTCTTTACATAATGCCTTTAGAAATGGGACAAGCTGCAGAAATATAAAAAGGAAATGCAATTATTTTATAAATTTCAAGCCTTAATCTGATTTGTGTTTGGACTAGAACTAATCCATCATAATAAATAAGTTAGAAAGTATATTGGGTAAACAAATCAGACATCATCAGTTTTCTGTTCATGCTAACAGAATTATTCTCCTTGGAGCTGCCTTGTTTTCTCTGAACTGAGAACCTGGGCCCTGTCTACTTCTTTTTGGATCTTGATCCCGCAGAGTACTTCAGAAAAGACTTTTTTTTTTTTTCCTCTCTTGAATTTGTCTGCTTTTCTATCTTTACCTCATACACATAGTTTCTAAAGCCTTCACCACCTACCTGTGTTCAATTGCACACCTTCTTGTCCCCTTGATTTGTGCACATACAAATATATCCTCTGAATTTATGTATCCTCTCATTTGCCACCCACCCATTTCTGTACCCACAAGCATCCACTCCATATGTCTACACAACCAGTTTGTGCTCCCAGGATTTTTCCACCTATTCATACTCTGCACACATCCTCCCCTACTCTACACATATGTCATCCTCCACATTCTATGTCTGGTGTCCATACACATCAAGCTTTAGGCACAGACCAGCGTTTTGCTCTACCAGCCTAGACCAAGGAAGAGAATGGAGGTCTTCCCACAAGTGAACAAAAGGCAGAGAGGAGATGATGGTTTTATATGTTCTGTAAAAGTTACATTCCCTTTTCTCCTATCTCATGCCATCATGCTCAGATACTTGTTTCTGGGCCAGTTTCTTCAGTTATCTTCATCCTCAAACCAGATTCTCAGGCTATTCAGTGTTCTATCGAAACTTCAAGAGTCAAGCCATCTGAAGAGAGTAGCAGAACTGTTTGATACTCCTTCCTCTAGTTCCTGTTTTGGGGTTTTGAGTGTTAGCTTTGCAGAAATACTTTTAAAGGATAGAACTTTAACTGATAATGTTAAAATGTTATTGTTTCAGAAGACTTTATTGATAATATAGAAACTTTCTTAAATTTTAGAAGCCTTGAATGCCTTTTATGTGTTCTGTTGCTTTTTGGAGAAAGATGTTGTCTGCTCCTGAGTTTAAAAATTAACAGAGGAAGATTGATCAGAATTAGTTGTGATCTCTGTACTCTTGTTGTTTGTTCAGGAGTGGCCTGTCAGTGGTGGAGCATGGAACCTTGGAGCTCAGACATATCCTGAAATCATTATTACAGGGTGAGAATGAAACTGAGGATTGCTGCTTTCAAAATGTTAGTGTCTACAACTTTTGGTTGTGGGTTAGCTATAGATAAGAGTTGACCCTTCACAAAGTATGCATAGCCTAGCCTTCTCATTTGAGGTACGTAATTTTTTCCTTGTGTTGAGTCATCACAGACATTGTGTTGAGACATCCCATTTGCTGTAGAAAATAAACTTTGTCCTTGGGGAAGAGTGGTAATAAAGAATTAGCATTTGAGGCCCCAGAATTAGATAGAAAGTATATATACTTGTGAAGGTGGTGTCTCTGTAAATGAGAATCCTTTGCAAGAGAGTATTTTGGCCTTGAAGAGCATAAAGAACAGCTTTGAAAATGGGAACAGCTGCTCTTCTATAGCTGTTGTCCTTTGGCTTTCTCAGGGCTTTGTATCTGGAGACAGTTCAGGAATTCTTTTTCATATGCTGGCATTAGTGAGGGTGTGGTGAACTGGGATGAATTTCCCCTGGTGAGTGGATAAACAACCCACAACAAAAATGCATAGAAAGGCTCAGATTGCAGTAGAAACCCCATGAGCAATGCCAGATGGATTTTAAGGAGACGTCCTTTGAAACGAAAGTTACTCACCTATGGTGCACTGTTTCCTTCTTGCTTTAACACATTTAATTTTCATCTTTTCTTTAAGCCATGCAGATGGATCAGTAAAGTTTTGGGATGCTTCTGCCAGTAAGTTTCTAAAGTTCACTTCTATATAATGCTGACAAGCAACACACACATGTATCTAAAACATGATATTTTACAACAGGAGTAGTAATACCTGTGAATGATTCCATTAGGAATAATGAGGTGAAATTAAGCAAATTTTTATTAAATTAGAAAAAAAAATCACTTTGGGGACCTTACTCAGTTATTAAATAATGCCACTGATAAATGAATGTAAAAGCAGTAAAAAGCAGGGAGAAATCTCAATAAAACAAAGTAGGGTTACTTGTAATCCTTCCTTTACCTCCAGAATTCAGGGCACTCAAGTTCTAGTCTTGGCAAAGGCTTCTAGATAATAAAGGTTTTTATACAAGTAGAAAACTAGACTTATAAGTCAAGAAATTCAAAACATTATAGAACGCAGAAAGGAACTCCTGTTTGTTGTGTTGTCCAGGCTATCAGAATACTTCCCTAATGTTTGCTTCTGAAGTGCCGCATCGTCTTTACTTTCTAGCAAAATCTTAGTTTCACATCTCAGGAAAACAGCTTTATCACAGTCTCATTATAACATTGAGTATAAGATTAATAATTATGGACATAATGGGTGACATACGCCATTGACATCTTGTCCCAGAAAGTGCTAAGTATTTCAGAGGCAAATACCCATTTGGAAGTATTAAATATGTATCCTACCAGTACTGCGCACCAGAGTAATATCTGTATTGTATAATACCCATCTTTTTCTCATAGGCCTTCATAAGCCCTTTTGTTATGCCAGAACTGAATAGGAGAAGAGAACCAAGGATTTTTATGGCTTACTTGTTTCATGTTAGTCAGTGTTTTTTATGTTTTAATGTATTCCAGTTACTCTACAGATGTTGTACAAATTAAAAACATCAAAGGTCTTTGAAAAACAGAAAGTGGGAGAAGGAAAAGCAACAGCTGAGATTGTCGAAGAAGACCCGTTTGCTGTTCAGATGATGTACTGGTGTCCTGAAAGCCGAATTTTCTGTGTGGCAGGAGTTTCTGCCTATGTGATTGTTTACAGGTTCAGCAAACATGAAGTAAATACTGAAATTGCAGTAAGTCCTTCAGAATTTTGCTCTCTTATAAAAAACCCATATTTTCTAAAGCAAACTACCTGGCTGTGTCTGTGATCATATACTTAAATAAAATCAGTGTCAAGCTGTTTAAATACAGGTTGAGGGACATTCCATTTTAAACCTTCTGAGTGAAATCGTTATCCTTCTTAATTAGTGACAAACATCTGAGGTTTTGGGAGCAAACGCTCTACTTTTTTGCTTTAATAGTAGCATACAGTACAGATTTCAGACATAATTTGCTTTTAAGACTTTGACACAGTTAATGTCTGTTGTACTTAAAACTGTTCTAAAAATACTGGCTGCTATATTTTTATCAGATTACATTATGATTGTACGTAATAATGGTCTTTTTAACTGCAGTATTTCATCTATCTAATTTCATTCATAGTGTTTATACTACAAGGGAACTGAAAATCATCCCTGGTTTTCTGTTGCTTTATCCTGCTCAAATACTCCTTTTCAGCCTGCACATCTTAAGCAGCCCCCTTATTTCAGGTAGAATTGTACAGTTCATGTTCTTTTAACTGCTCTGCAGTCATCTTCTACTTATTGTTGTACGGCAAGTCTGACTTTGGTTTAAACCTTGGATTTTTGCACAGGAGCCACAACCACTGCGAACAATGTGGCAGAACAGGATTTATAATGCAAAACATTCTTTGTCAAGTCTAAAAGGAGGCTTAAGGTTTAGTCTTTCTTAAGTCTACAGGAGACTAATCTTAAGGCAAAGCCAAGCTAAACATGACTGCCCCTATTTCAGGCTTGCCATTCTCTGGTGCTGGAGAATGGTTTGCAGCTGCAGACACTCTCTCACCAGAAAGTGAGACAGCAAACCCCAGAAGTCGCCCCGAAATGTTGCTTTCATTTTCTACTTTCCCTGACTACAGTTCCTTTCCATTTCATACTATTCTAATGTACTTTAGAAAGTCTGTCACTTTTGGCCTGTAGCCATCTGCCATCTGGAGAGGAAATTCATTACCTATAGCTGTTCCATTGTTCTCCTCTCATTTTTCCCCTTAGAGGCAATTATGAAGCTAGCTGAATGTATCCTTTCAGGAAAGTTTTAAAACTAATGAACAGTAATATCACTGACCAGCTCATGTATAATGCTGCTAAAATTACTACATATCAGTATTCTTACATTGTTCCATAGCAAATGCATCTCATCTTTTATTACCTATAATTTAATTTCTTTATTTTCCTGTCTTCTGTGGTTGAATTGCATCAGAATTTGTATTTTCTAAGGTGTTAATATGTGCCATTTAGCAGTTTCTCAGCTTTCATCCTTAATTAAGAAGCATTTATATGAGCAATTGTTCTCTGAAAAGTTGCTTTAATATCATCTAATCTTGGTGGCATAGCCACTGAGTTCAATTGGATCCCTGAAATAGGCCTTATCTCCTTTTTTTCCCCACATTTTTTCTGTAGGCATTCAGATTTTCAAATTATTCAGATTATTAAATGGGGGATGTTAAGAAAAAATATGGGAGGCTTTGTCTGAATATGTACCTGAATTTAGGCTGTCTGGCTTTGCTTACACTGAGCTGGTTGCTGGTCGGTCTCAAGGATTTCTTTGCTGCCTGAGGGGAGCCCAAGTTCTAGCACTTGGTGTACTTCCTTCTCTAGCAGCCAGCCTGAAGTCACCTTATATTCAGCCTACAAATCCCAGCATTTTAAGGACTCTATGTTGGTTTGTCTGCCTGATGTCAGTCTTGTAATATTACTGCTGTGGTGAATGGGAAGTATGGAGGCTACTCAGAGGTTTCTCCATGTAGCAGGAAAGTCTGCTGCTGAATATGCCTTAGACGCATGGGCTGTGTTTGAGATTTTCTCAACATAAATATTATTTGCATCATTCCCTGTCAGATTTTGGAGGCAAGTAGTATGCATGAGACCAGTTCTGCTTTATATCCAACCTTAAAGTCATTGCCAGGGTTGAGCAGAATAACTTCTTTTTGAAGTCTTCTGTGTTTTAACACAGTGGTTTTAAAATAGGGGAGCTTTCGGAACTGATCTTAATCTCCTGATTCTCATAGAAAGTAGGTATTTTCTTAACCTCCATTCTGTTACTGATGATTACTCTGTGAGAAATCACTAAGATGGAGTTTGCAGTATCTATATCTGCAATTGCTTCTGATCACTTCAGGGTATCAGCCCTGAAATTACTGTTCAACTGGCAATCGCAAGACCCTCTTTGAGAACTGTACCTTGGTTTCTATTCTTTACAAAATGGGGATCTCCTTGGGCAATTCATGAAGTAGAATTGTTCTGTGTTTACTGTGATTCTTCGAAGTGATTACTTGTATAGATTTGAGCTCCATGTCCGGTTTCCTTTGTGTTTTGGAGTCCTTCTGTTAAGGTTTCCTAAACTAGTGGAAAGAATTGCAGTGTGTTTCAACCATGCTGGTCTCCTTGTCTCTATCTAGACAGCCCAGAAGGAAAGCAAAAGGTAACTGGTTTGAACTTCACTTTCTGTCAAACTCATGTTCAGTCTGCAGAATTGTTCTCTGAAGAGTTGAACTCTCAGTGCTCTTATCACTAATTTCCTGACCCTTACCTGTGGACGAATGTTCGTTCATCAGAACTACCCACACTGTCAGGCTGCTGAACGCTGGCTAAACCCTGTCTTGTAGAGACTTTGTTGTACAAGCAATAAGGAGGCAGCATTAGATGCTTAGGGAAAAGAGAACACACAATAGGCAGAAAGCTTTCCTGAATAATGCCTTCTTATGCCAAAATATTATTGGGGGAGAGAGTGTGTGTGTGAGTGATCTATTTCTTTTTTCATAATAGCATCGGAAGAAATTAGCGCACAATTTCTCCATCAGCATAGGGTAGATGACTGCTTCCTCTCTGCTGACAGTTCTTCGCCTGCAAATTATGATAGATGGGGGAGCGTATATTGTGTTTTTAACAAAAGCTAGCTGATATTTATTTGAAAGTAACCAAACTTTCAGCAGTTTTCTCTGTTGTAACTGAGCTTTTTCTTTATTTCAGTCATTAGAGGTACGACTTCAGTCTGAAGTAGAAGATATCATTACTCCTGAACCGGAAATAATTCCTTCATTTCCAGATGCCTCCTCCCAGCTTCCTTCTTTAAAGAGCCTTTCAGGCAGTACCAACACAGTCACATGTGAAGGAACGATGAAGGATAGTATCCCATGTCTTAGGTAAGACTGTACTGTTGTTCAAAGATTTATCTTTCTAAAAAGCATTCCTATCTGTTGTATTGACAATGCATCAACTATCAAGCAAGTGATGAATGGTATGTATGCAATGCAAAATGAGAGGAAGTCAGAATATGGAGCAAACAAAATGATTGAGGCAAAATAATCAACAAGGGATTTTGAAAGGCCAGAAGTAACTGTGGAGAAGATAAACTGTTACAGTAAAGGCTTGGTTGTAATTTTCCAGTGTTATCTAGAAGTAAATCATCGCCTCATACCTACGATTTGGAATGGAATACAAGCACTGCAGCACATGTCAGCACATTTCTGGGCAACATTTTTTTCGAGGCCACAAAGAGAATTCCATAAAGCTGACCCAGGCAGAGCTTCCTGTCCTTGGCTGCTCAGCATAACACTCAAATCTTTCTTTGTGAAATACGTATATGCATTTTATGGTATGTAAGGGATAGAAACTTTGTTCATAGGCACGAAAAAATCTATAAATTATACAATTCTGAAAAGGATGCACTGTGCAGAAGTGTACATGTTTGTTTAATATTTCATAGAAGCATAGAATCATAGAACAATTGGGGTTGGAAAGAACCTTAAGATCGTCCAGTTCAAACCCTTTGCCATGGGCAGGGATGCCTCACACTAGACCAGATTGATCAAGGCTCTGTCCAACCTGGCTTTGAACGCTGCCAGAGATGGATCATTTTCCACTTCTCTGGGCAACCTGTGCCAGCACCTCACTACCCTCACAGTAAAGAACTTCTTCCTTATATCTAACCAGAACTTCCCCAGTTTCAGTTTGAGCCCATTATCCTTATCCAGTCACTACAGTCCCTGATGAGGGGTCCCTTTTCAGCATCCTGGGCCCTGTTCAGAGAGAGGAAGCTGCTCTGAGGTCTCCCCGCAGCTTCTCTTCTCCAGGCTGAACAGCCCCAACTTTCTCAGCCTGTCCTCATACAGGAGGTGCTCCAGTTCCTGATCATCCTCATGGCCTCCTCTGGACTTGCTCCAACAGTTCCATGTCCTTCTTATGTCAAGGGCCCCAGAACTATACACAGTGCTGCAAGTGGGTCTCATGAGTTTAGAAAGAAGCAGATTGTTGTCTGCTAGAGTACATTTGGAGTAGATTGATACATTCTTATTAATAAGGCAGATAAATTATAGGTTTGAATAGACTCAAAACAGAATTCTGTACAGAACTTCATAAACTGTAATTTTGCAGCAATTATAGTGCATTGCTGATAACAATTGCTCTCACTTCAATGAATTCATTATTATTTCAGTCTAATTATTATTAAATATTTTAAATGCCTCAATTATTTCAAAGGCAGTTTAAATGAACATTGCCTGATTTTGCAGATACTTTTGGCTGTTGAGCTCCTGAAAATAGCATTAGCATTGAAAAGCAATAATGTGATGCCGTTCTTGTAAAATTAACAATACTTTTTGGCATCCTGTTTACGTTTCCCTCTCTTTCAGTCAGGCAGTTGAACCACAGACCTCAGTTTAATCCTGATGTAAACCATGAAAATCATTAGAAAAGGCAAAGAGAAGTTATTAAAAAAATCCTAATGTGAAATCCATTTATGACATTGAAATCAGCAAGAATGCAATTGATTCTTTCAGTGGCCATGATTTTCCTTTCATTGATTCTTAGCTGATTTTGTCTGGGGAGGAGAGGAATTGTTTATCTTGGAGGCAGAAGATCTGTAATGAAACAGAAGTTCTTCTGGTTAGTTTGCTTATCTCCTCATAACCTCACCTTAAACTGCCAACTGAATTTTGTCCCATTTTACTCAAAATAAAGAAAACTTATTCTGACAAAGAAGTGGTTTGTTTGAAGTAAAAATAATTCTACTACTAGAACTGCTGGAATGGCCCCTCTTACAGCTTACTTAAAATATAGTTTTATATAATACGTGTACACACTCATCTTTTCCAATAGGGAAAGACATATAAATATCCATACTTTTTTCCCAAACCCTAATTGGGTCCACATTCCTTATGTATCAAAAAACTTCTATTCTAAGCAGAATTCTTGATAGAATGGAAGTAGTGCTGGAAACACAGCAATCCCAGTAGAAACCTGGATGATGCTACTGACTTTATATGCAAGTCATTCAGGTGGGCAGCAGTACAGCATCTGAGATACAGCAATAATAACTTAAAGCTGCAGCCACCTACACGTTCAGGGTGAGTGCATAACCTGAACTATGTTTATAATCAACAGAATATTTTATATACAGAATAGCTTTTAATCTTGGCTCCATTGTGTTTATTTTCATATCTGCTCCTCAACCTTGTTAGAGGTAATGGGGGGCACTCGACATAATTTTGGCTACTTGGAATTCAGAATGACTGAACGTGTTTGTGTCTGCAAGTAGGTACTAGAGAGAGTGATTGAAGGGGCTGAAGTATTGAAAACTTGGCATTTTCCTGAACTCGAAAGTAAATGTTTCCAAGAGAGGCATGCAGCAGTGTGGAATAAATATTGTCCTTGCTTATTTCAGAAGATTCTAGAATGCGATATGCAGCTATAATAACCTAAGAAATTGATGTATTTTTGATTATGCAGATAAATATTTTTGATGTAAACACTGTCATCAAAAGGCTGTACCCAGAACTTAAGTCTTTGTTCCCAGACATTAAGTATCATCCCAAAAGTAGTTCAATCAAGGGTTTTGACAGTAGCTCCAAAGTTATGAAGACCTGTGATTATCTTGTGAAGAAAACTAAATCCCAAGGCCTTGCAACAACCAAAATCAGTGTAGCATAACAAGATCAAGATCATTTACCAATTACTGTCACAGGCAAAGCATACTCAACTCGGGGAGAAAAAGGATCATTTATTAACGATTATAATAGAGTGAGAAACAGAGCCAGCAACTGAAACGCCTGCCTTCCACCCTCCTTTATCCCACCTTCACTCCTTCATTCCTAACTCCTCTACCTCCTCTACTTTGAGCGCTGCAGAAGGTATAGTGGATGGTGGTTGTGATGAGGATATAACAGTTCCTCTCCTTGCTGCTATTCCTTCCTCCTCACACTTTTCCCTGCTCTGATGTGGGGTCCTTCCCACAGGGTACAGTCTTTCAGGATAAACCTGTTTCAGCATGGGCTCTCTGGAAGACAACAGTTCCCTCAAGAAATACCCACTTTCTCCACCATAACGTCCTCCAAGGGTTGCAGCATGGATATCTGCTCCACTGTGATCCTCTCCACAGGCTGCAGGGGAATCTCTGCTCCTGTACTTGGAGCACTTCCTCTCCTACTTCTTTCACCTTGGTACTCGCACTGCTGCTTTTCGTTTCTTTTTCTCTCACTTCTTGCTCCCCGGCAACATTTCCTGCCCTTTCTTAAACTGGTTTTCCCAGAGATGCCACTAGCTTGGTTGAGGGGCTCCGCTGCATCCTGCCATGGGTCTGGTAGAATGGGGCTGTGTCATGCATGGAGCAGCCCCAGCTTCTCTTCACAGTGGTCTCCTCTGCCCCCCACCTCCAAAACCTTCCTGACTTCTGTACTTCTGCAGTCCAAAAGGGGGAAAGGTAGGAGCTGCACAAGGTCATGAAGGGGAGAGATGTTCATGTCTTGGAAATCCACGTAAAGGTCTCACTCCTCATCCTGAAATGCTGTGTATGTTCTGCTGTGGTATCCAGGCAATGTGATACCCAAAGGTGTGACCCCATGTCCTCAGTAGAATAGATACTCTGATAGGGCTGTGGAGTTTGAGGAGGCTGCAGGACTTGAGAAAGTTGCAGATGACTGTGAAAGGCATCACACATCTAATGGCAAACTGCTTGGGTCCTTCACCAGCTGCATCAGTTGGTGCTTCACTTGCAGTCCTGTCTCTGTATGTCCTCTCTTCAGGCTTGACACAGCCACGTGTTAGTTCTAACAGGGTGTCTTATGCAACGCTACTACACTATGTGCTTACTCTGGCTTGGTCAGCCTGCCCTTCAGGAAGTCTTACCTCACTACTACTATGACTGCTTTTTGGCTCCCATACCTTTCTGGCATGTTAGCATTGTATGTTACTGTGTCTGTTGCAGTCTGTCACCAACCATGGGCAGTGAGGCTCCTTATGCAAGACAATGAAAGCAGTTACTTTCTTGTCTCTAACTAGGCAAATAAAGTATGCTTCATCTCCATTTACACATTGGACAATGAGATTCCCTTCAAGTCTGCATCAAGGCTGTGGCTGTTAGTTGTTTCCTTTTGCTTGTGTGACTGCAGCAATCCTGAGTGGGAAAGGGGGGAGTGGTAGTCTAGACCGGGCCGCTGGTCCTGGATAATCAGGAGAGAGGAAGAGGAGGAGAGGAGAAAGCATCCTGCTTGCTGAACCGTGCTTTTAAGTCTTTCCTATGACAAGATCCGAGCCAAGTGCCTGGTTACTGCTCCAGATAAATGAATATGTAAGGTCTGACCTGTACAACAAGTAAAAGAAATAGAATAGTGTGCCAAGCTGCTGTTAAGGTAAAGCATTTAGAAAGACAGATGAGGAATGACTTTCTCATTAAATAATAAATAAGGGAAAGGTTTGGTAGGGATAGTGAAGTGTCTACAATAAAAATACAAGCAGTGCAAACTGTATTATGGAAATGGTTAAACATTTTGAGACAGGGTGTGATTGTATTTTGAAATGCAGTTATCACAGATGGTGTAGCCTGGTTGCTGGTTGGGGGGGCTGCCTTGGGGTCATTCTAGGATTACATTTTGCTTCATTTTATTTTCTTTTTCTGCATCTATCTTCAATTTTCCAAGGTTCCCAATAGCCCTATTTGTCACCACAGCCTCCATCCCTAAAACATGCAGTCAGTGTACCTACAAAAATCTTAATAGCCCTTGTGATTTTAATAAGGAGTTTGAATCTCCTCTCTTCAAAGAAGTGCTTGCTTATCTGCTTTGGAGTAGAAGTTATATGTGTTTTTTTCCAGTCTGATCCATCATCTTTTCAGGTGTAGAGGCCGGGGCTGCTTGGGAAGCTTGCTGACTCACATCGGATCACATTCAGGAAATAGTCTGCGTCATCAGTCATCAAAGATCTATTCTTTAAGATCCAGTACATAGGATAATGCTGCTTCAACTATTTATGATAGAGATATATGGATACAGAAGCACTTACAGCAGAAAGAAATACTATGTGCCAAAAATCGCAGTTCTTCAGAATGTGTTGTCCAGGTCTATATTAACTAATTACTTCCCTTCTTCTGATTCTTAGTCTTTCTTTTGGCACTATTTGTCATAGGGATAGAGGATTACATGTGACAGACTACCCTATTGTGATTGTGTGTGGAGGAGTGCAACATAAACACTCTTACCATTTACAGCTACAGCAAAAATGCACTGCCCAGTTTGGTTTACGTGTAAATTATTGCCTACAATGGGAGTGTATTAATGATTAACTTGGGTACCTTAAGTATTGCTGGTTTTGCATATATCTTCTTTCAGCATATCATCATGTTATGTTCTACCAGTTAAGAACACGCATAAAGAAGCCATATGGAAGTGTTCATTTCTCACACTCCCCCTGAGTATGTACACCTTCACTACCTGCTTTGCAAGTCACTGAACTTGCCATAACAGAATATGAAGAGGTGTTAGTAATTATATCAGACTTATGTAGGAAGCATTTATTCATTTAAGACTACATCACATATTAGGTGATCATACTCCTAAGAAGAAAACAGCATTTGTTTGCATTAGATGGACAAATAGAATTGCTAAGTGTTAAGTTTTGTATGTACAGTGGTGAGGACCACTACAGAAAGATACATCCTCTGATTTTCTCTTGCCTCTTTCCTTTTTTTCTGTCATAGAATCATAGAATGGCTTGGGTTGGAAAAGACCTTAAGATCATCAAGTTCCAACCCCCTGCCATCAGCAGGGACACCTCACCCGAGACCTTGTCACCCAAGGCGTTGTCCAGCCGGGTCTTGAATGCTTTACGTCAGAGCAAGGAAGTTCCAAAAATACAGAAATGTCCTGTGTCAAAGTTTCAGAAGGAAGTATTTTTGGGTTTCCATTCCAGTTGATTGTTCATGGTGGTTTTCAAAGTGGCCATTATAGGGCTTGAGAAAGCACTCTGAAAATGGAAAATAAGCAAAACGATGAAGCAAAAAAGATTTTTTTTTTGCCTACAGCTTCTCCAGAGTTTCTCTTGTAGGGAACATGGAAGATTTGTTTCTGCAACAGAACTGAAAGTCAAAACCTGGAATTCCTCCAAAATACCCCTGTTCTCATGAGAATGCCTCATTTCAATATATGCATATATGCATAGTATGCTGCAAGTGCTGGTACTGCTTTGTACTTAGTAAGGGACTGTGCTTCACTAGTATTTTCTCAAGAGAAGCAGTTGTTATGCATGGCCCAGTTGGTTGGTTTCTTTGTTCTTATTTTGTACCTCTTGTTTTTAGCGTGAAGACTCGTCCTTTGCGAATGCCTCCTGGATACCAAGCAGAACTTGTTATTCAGTTGGTGTGGGTGGATGGTGAGCCTCCACAGCAGATTACCAGTCTTGCTGTAAACTCTGCTTATGGACTGTAAGTAATTCAAAATTAAGGTTGCATTTTTTTTCTTTATTGCACTAAATAATGTCTTTTCCAATTATACTTTGAAGTTTCCCACAGATAATTAAAGTAAAAATAATCAAAATGTGCTAGAAGCAAAACTCTTGGGAAAAAATTATTTGAACTCCATGAAGATTGGAACATGAGCTGTTAATCTGCCATTTTTGCCAGTATTTCTGCTATTCCTATCTAAAAGACTGAATCTTTTCGTGTTATTCTGTTTACCCTTTAAAATGAAATCTGATTTCAAATCTCTACATTTTAAGGTTAGTTTGAAAGGATCACCAGTGTGAAATACATTTCATAAAAGTGATGTGATTAAGTGTTAAATGTCATTTATCATAACATTATGTCTTCGGGAGAAATTGTCTTCTAAGAATAGCATTTTTATGACTGTGCTAATTTCTGTTTGCAAGAGAACCAGTGACCTGAAATTGCAAGTGGAATAAGGAATATTCAGATGCTAAGTCCTGTATGGCAATGCAAGTGAATGTATCTGGGTATATTTTTCCCTTGGGTTCTATTTATTTGTCAATTGTTTGTTTTCTGTCGCTGAGAAATGCCGAGATATATTCAATGGTTTTCCCTGTAAAAGGTGTTACTCCAGTAAAGACTATAGCCTGTAATGGGTGTTAAGTATCTGACTCCCACTGATTTTCAGTAAATCACTTGACTCTCTTCAGAGACTTCAGAAGTTTTATGCGCAGCCTTTACACTCGTGCAAAAATACTATAAATAGAGAGCTGTTTTGTCAAGTCTTTGGCTTCAATTTCCAGACAACTTCCTATTCATGAACTCTCAAAGTTTCATAGAATCATAGACTGGTTTGGGTTGAAAAGGACTTTAAAGCTCATCCAGTTCCAACCCCCTCCCACAGGCACGGCAATCTTCCACTAGAGCAGGTTGCTTCAGCCCTATCCTTGAACACTGCCAGGGATGGGATTTCTTTTGTTTTACCATACCTAGATGCATTTGTCAATTGTTAGGGTTTGCTTAGTTGGCTCCCTTGCAGGTGTCAGGTTTTAAGGCAGCATCTGACTTCAAAAATAACCATACCATTCCCTTACCTCTAAACTACTGACAGGTTCCAGTTCTCATGGTGTTCAAATTTGTTTCTTAAATATACATGGTTCAATCAAATGTTTTCATTTGTGTACTTTGCTAGGAGCAGTAATAGTTTACAGGATATCCTCCTTTAAAACACCATATAATAACTGTGGTTACACTAAAGCACTATGTTACACTTAAGTATTTCAGCAGTAAATGCATTTAATAATAAAATAGCCCAATAACCTAAATTTAACTTTCCCACAAAACTGCCAAAGAAAGGCCTATTTCTTTGAATTTCTTGTGCAGAATCTTTTCTCTCTTCCTCTCTCTTGCACCTCTCAACTTTTTCCTTGGTTCTACAACAAGGTACAATTCTGCCTTTTATCTAGCCTCACAGTGAAAAAATGTGCCACTTTAGCGTGAAGTTTAAGACTCTGTCATTGTTGCTGTGCTACCTGTGGGGTTATTTGGTTCATCTTCTGCACTGGAAGTGTATTTGTACACAAAGCTGGTGTGTATTAGTGGCTCCTAAATCAGCTGATCAGTGAAAAGTCAATGGGGGAAAAAGACGTATGTTCATGATATTGCCTTTGTGCTAAAGTCAGTGTTCAGTTAAGAGTAGAAAACATGGTGTAGTAACAGTTAGTAGAATTTGAGCCACTATTGTAGATGATGCCTTAATTTACCAGTCTGATAAATGAGAAAAACTCACCTCATTTTCACCCTTTACCTTTTCTATTTGTTATATGGAACCCTCTTTTTTATAAAGGAAGCAGAGGAAGAACAGGTACAGCAGATGAAAATGTTCTGTCTACCTTGCTTCCCCTTGTTCCATCTTGTTACTTCCCCCTTTCCTTACTGTTTTTCCCCACACAAATTCATGTATCTCCTTTAAGATATTTAGGAGCTATATTAAGAAGTCAGATGGAGTTGAGTGCAGAGCTCATTTTTAGTGTGAAAACTAAGTGTTTAAATATCTTGCAGGGCTTGGAACTGTTCATTTTAATCACTTTTTACATAAAATCACAAAACTTGATCACAAATTATTCCTAATCTCTTTGAATCTGGTTTGGGATTTTGAGTTTCCTGTGGCTGTACCCAGTTTTCTCTATCTGGAAGTTAAATTGCAGTCTGATAGAAAAAGACACCCATAGAATAATTGTTAGAATTTAATATTCCTGCTTAAGCCTCCAAAAAATGCAGTGTCAGGAGTTTGGCATATGGATCCTTTCAGTAGTCGTATGCTGTCTGGATTTATTTGTCATTATTTAAAAAAGAAAGAAATGAGTCAGTTTTGCTTGTCTGTTTTAATATTGAATCTTAAATAGGTTTAATGCTCTAGTGAGAATATGAATCATAAGAGGTTTTGGGTTGGAAGGGATGTTAAAGTTCATCCAGTTCTAACAGTTCTAACCTGCTGCTATGGGGTTAGAATACCTTCCCCTAGACCAGATTGCTCCAAGCCCTGTCCAACCTGGCCTTGAATGCTGCCAGGGATGGGGCAGCCACAGCTTCTCTGGGCACTCTGTAGCAGCGCCTCAGCACCCTTACAGGGAAGAACTTTCTCATATTAAGGAGTGAATGAAGCGAAGATATTATCTGCTGAGATACGTGGGTTTTGATATGCTATGATTAACTTCAGACTTTCTCACAGGTCTTACATACAGGCATGTTTAGCACCCTTTTTTCTTTTCCTTAGACAGATGCATTGTCTGCTTCCTTCTCCCCCCTCAGTCTTCACCCCTTCCAAGCTGGGGAAAAAGCAAGACCAGAAAACGTTTTTATGGGAGAGGAGGAGAAACTGCTGCTGATCCAATACAACTTCTTCCCTCTTTCTGAAACTGTTGTCAGAAGGAAGTCAGTAGAAGCAATAGAGAAGAATCGTGGCAGAATGCTTCAGAAGGGGCTTTCTAGGCAGCAGAAGAAATAAATTGTTCCAACTCTTTATCCTTAGGACTGTACTGCAGTCAGGATCCTAGGTGGTTTCTCACCAGTTGAAAGATCTTGCCCATGAATCAAACCACCATCGAAATGCCAGTTGTAGAAGCACTTTAGAGGGGTAGAGCCTGTGTTAGCAACATCTATACTGTAGCCACAGTGACAGAGTAGGCAGAAAATTTTATAAATACCTTTCAGATTTGGGTATCTCCATGGTACAGCTTTATATGTTTAATTATCATTTACATTTAGATTAAAGTAATTATTTATACATTATTTGTTTTTATATTCTAATTTATTTTCATACTTTATATAGATGTAAACACTTTTTCAGATCTGCATCCAGATTTGTAGGCTTAATTTACATCATTATTACCAGAATTATACCATTCAGTAAAGCAACGTTTAGACATTATTGCAATGTGTTTGGCACAGAAACTTAATTAAAGTGGGAAATCTGCTTTCTGGAAAATCGCCTCCTGTGTTTCATGACATAGTCTTATAAATTGAGGATTGCAGATCTGAAAGAATGATGGACAGTAAGCTGTGAGTAGTTTCTGAAGGAAATGTTTTTGGAGAATTAATAATAATAAATAATAATTATTGTTTGCCCCACTTAATTACATATTACTAATACCCTTGAGAAACATTTCTTTCCTCAGGGTGGCATTTGGAAACTGCAATGGTTTGGCTGTTGTGGACTACATGCAGAAGACAGTACTACTGAGCATGGGAACCCTTGACCTATATGGATCAAGTGATCCATACCAACGTCAACCCCGTTCACCTCGCAAAAGCAGGCAGTTTGCTGCAGGTAGGAAATAAATTATCATGGATATAAGCCTGTTACGGTCTTTGATTTATTTTTTTGTTGTGCCTGTGGCTTTCTATAGTGCTTTTGAAATGCATGACGATTTGCTGGCCAGTGGAATTTCTATAACTTGACGAAAGAAACCTGACATGTTCTCAGAAACAAAAGGTTTTATGAAGTTTGTTCTTTGGGGATGGAGGTCAGCAAGTAATTCTCTTAGCTGAGTCTGTAGCAAATCATAATGAGCAGAGCAGTCAATTATTTCTCTGGCAGGCACTTGGAGAGTAGTCTGTATGCTATTTTCTTTCTGGTTTCAATAAGTTCATACCAGTAGGTAAGAATTCAATTTAAATTTAATTGTATTTTCTGCCAAGCGCTTTTCATTGGTATTTGAATAAGCAGTTGTGTCTGGAGATGGGTAACACCTCAGAGACATGCACGTTAGCTCAGAATAGCCACTTTTTTAATTGAATCTTTACCGTAATTTAAAATCTGATGCCAAGAGGATCGTATTTGTGATCGTATTTGTGATCCTTTATTCTTATGCATTGTGTGGTAAAAATACTAGTCCATCAGTGCAGCTCAAATAGACCATATCCTTTTGGTTATCTAAAAAAGTTACTTCTATGAGAAAAATATCAGGTCTTTATGTTTCAAGTCATTTTACTTGACATATTCCATAGAACATCCTAGATAGAGCCAGGCACAATTATGACATGTGTTTTATGTAGCTGTGGAGTTTAGATTTAAAAATCTGTTTGAAAATGTTGTTTTAAATCTAACCATAAAATTCTAAAAGCAGCAGATTACAGTGGTCTTGTGACATCTGCATTTTCATCAGCAGACTGTGCCCTACATCATCAAATCCTATTTCTCCATAGAGTGAATGGAAACTTTTATAAATTGGGAACATGTTTGTACTTCAAACAAAAAGTAAAATATAGAGAATAAAATTTAAGTCTTCAGGCCTGCTTCAGTTCCTGAAAGTCTGTTTATCTCACTTTCTAGGCATTTAATCACGGCAAGCTTATTTCTCATCTGTGCCAAGTCTTAAAGATGTAAATTTGGCAGAGCTGAGGAGAGAAGAGACAAGCAGCTTTAAGCTACCTTCATCTTCTCTCTCTGGTTCAGCCAGCCTCACAGCAGCTCCCAAAGTAATTTAAGCAGCCAGCCATAGGCAAGATGCTGCAGAACTTGGTACATAAAGCAGGGAGCAGCTGGTGTAGAAATAGCTGTTATCAGCACTGTGCCACATAGGGTATCTCGGTGTCAGTCTTGGTCAGTCCTTTAAGGCAACATTCCAGCTATGAAACACTGCTAGAATGGAGCCCACTGGGGATAAGGAATACACACTTCTAGATTGCTCATAGAAGCTATGTGCCTAAAAAAAGCCTCAGCTGCTTTCTCACCATCCATCCCACATCCTTTACTTTTTTGATTATTTTTCTTGTTATATCTCCCAATTGGAAGGTAAGCATCTGCTGAAGTTTCTTCACCTTGGCTGTTCTAGATGCTAGTTATGATATCACTTCCTTTCACTTTAGACTGTTTTTTCTCTCTTTCCTCTGCCTGCTGCTGATGCTGGTGTACTGGCATGTTCCAAAGACAACTTTTGCATGCGTGGCCTGTCTAACTTTTATCCAGATTTAACGAAACGGATCCGTACTTCCTATCAGAGTAAGTTCTATGAAGGTTAGGCAAATAGCTTTATCGTGATTGGACTATGCCTGACTTAAACCCGTGTGTTTGTGCTTTGTAATGTGTTTTATTTAAACACATTCAGCATGCATGCAAATTTAAAATATTTTGTGATGTTAACCATGCTTGATATTGGCAATTATCTTTATTATACAGATATTTCAAATATCGGGGTTTTTTCCTAATGAGTCAATGAGAAAACCTCAGTGACTCACATGGGCTTTAGAAATGATTTCTCAACAAGATTATGTTCTTGATGACAGTATCTTTCTTTGGGTTTATATTTGTTTCAGTGTACATCTACTTATATGAAGCATTTCTTGTTTTGCAATGGCACGGTCTGGTTTTAGCTATTTATTCATTCTTGCCTATTTTCAGAAGAGCAATATGGCTTAAAAAAGAACTGATTGGATTGTGTGCTATGAAATTTACAGTTTTAATCTTGGTTTGGTACTTGCGTATTTGGCTTTAGGGAACCATCCCATGCCTCTGATCTCTAAGAGGGAAAGCAAAATGGGCATAGAAATATGTACCTCAAAGAGGGCAATGAAAATTAATGTTTTTATTATCTTTAAATTTTGAATTCTAGTGATAGGCAAAATAAATATTAGTATCCATCACTGTGGCATTCGATGAACAAAGCTGTAATTCATTTTGCAAAAATGACTTTTCAACAGATGAGCTGTGTATATCTTAATTAACTGCAGTGCTTATATGTAATTAGGTCTCCAGGATGCCTCTTATTAATCTCTTTTTAAAGTTTTTTTCACAGAACAACTGGTTAGGCAATTTTACATTAAATACTCAGTATAGGCAAGATAAAGGGATGGCAGTTGTTTTATCTCACATAACTATGGAGTTGTGGAGCTGTGGAAATGCATTTGTACACTTGCACAAGAAATTCTATTCCATCTGTCTAGACAGATTATTCAACAACGGATTGCTCTGATTTTGTTTCATAGTGCTTCATAAAAAGTGGCCTGTTTAGTTACAAGTCAAGTCTACTTACAAATCCGGCAGTCCATAGAAAGGTTTGGTGTACAATGTCTAAAAGTTTACTAGTCTGGTCTTACTGCTTTCAAGTCTGCAACAGAGAATCTGAGGGTCAAACAGCAGACAAAGATTTAGGGGTTTAGACAAAATCATAAATTCTAAGACCAAATTCACCAACATTTTAATTAAATATTAAAAATACAGATCATAGAGGTTTTTCATAGCTGAAAATATATGATCCTGTCTCCTTCTTCAAGCCCAAAATCAGAAAAGTCCACAAAATCTTTCTATATACGTGGTAATTGAAGTGTATGAGTCTGACTGATGTGCAAGATCATTGACAGCTCCATTTCTTCCCTCAGAAATTACTTGGTTGATGCTTTTGCCATTCAGTACTTCTGCAGGAGTAAGTACTGTATGATCTGAAAGATGCACCAGGCAGTAAAGAACAGGGCAAGAGCAAGTCATAGACTAAAAAGTCATACTGAAGTTATGCTTTGTTATGTGACTTACCTGAGATAGGAGTTTTAAGAGGAGTTCTGAGAATGGATTTAGTTTCTTTCTTCTCGTAAGTGATGATGATGGGAAAAGAAAGACATTATTTTGGGGAATTGTGCAGTTGAAGCTGATATTATTGAGGCAGAAGCAGGAGCAGTCATACACTAACGTAAGCGTTAGGACTAAAGTTTTGAGGATTATATAAATGAAAATGGAAGTTGATGGGAAGACATATCAGGGATTGGTTCAATTAAGAAAGGAACCAGGAGGATAATTTCATAAGGATCAGTTTGAGAGAATAAGACTTGCAGGCATTGAAGACAAAGAAGAGATTATCAATGAGCAAGATACTTAGACTTTTGTTGTAATTTCAGAGGTGATTTGCAGGAAGAAACAGGCTACTTCAATTCTCAGATTCAGGCTAGATACTAAAGTGTGACGTTCCACACAATATTATGAATTAGATTATCAGAAAAGAGAGTGTTACTGTTAATTGTGCTGTAGTAGCAAAGAGAAGACTTTAGCACCAATATAAAAAACAAGAGTTCATCCTGACAATCTTAAGTTCTTGTCTGGACATTTGTGAGTCAATCTGAGAAAGATGGAGGTGCTACTCTAACTTGGATGGATGGATGGAATCCAAGTTAGGGATGTGTAGTTATGAATTATTAGCATCAACAAAAGATATTTATTGCCTTGTTAATAGTTGAGTGTCTCCTCAAATACTGGGATAGAGAGATAAAGGAAGTGTTGATGTTCTGCAACTGAAGAAGGAAGGTGAGGGGGGGATCAAACAGAGAAAAGAAGCAATACGTTGAAGAAGAGAGGTGTTTTCCAAAGGAAAGACATAATCAACAGTGTCAAGGGCAGCATCCCGTATGCAGAGCACACTGGTGGAATAATTGTTTTGAGTTTTAGCAATAAATCTATAAAAAGCTTGATAAGAGTAACAAATACATGTGTAAGCTAGACTCAGAAGCATCTAGGATGGATTTAGAGCATTAAGACAGTGCCTTCTCTGGTCTGAGAAGTGAAAGGGGGAAGGGAGAAACAAGACGGGAAGAAATTGGAGAAACGTAGGAGAAATCAGTTCTAGACATGGGAGAGACGGAAGCAATTGTCCTATCAGGGGAATTTGGGGAGAACAAGAGGCTCAGAGGAGGGTAAGTGCAGAGCTGGCGGTAGCTTTCTGCTGTTGACGGCCTGTTCCGTTTGATGTAACATCTGCTGGCAGCCACCTTCCTTTGTAGCAAGAATATGTGCCGAACCAAAACAAGTAAGCTCTCTCTGCAGTAGTGCACAACAATATTATCGTTTGGTTGTTATTTACTTCCTTCAATTAAAATAAAGTTGTGCCTGTGGTACCTAGTGGTAGGTTACATATTCAAATAGTAAAACAAGTACATTTACAGCATCTAGAAAAAATAGTGCAGCAGAATGTAAAAATACCGACTTGCAAAAAGAATTTGCATCTCCTGTTAGAAATTCATACCATCTGTTGGGAAAACAAGAAATAAATAGTCTTTGTGAAGCATTGAAAGAGTTGGCAAGTTCAGAGGATGTCAATCCAGTGGAAAACAGTTTTCAGAATGGAGACTTTTCAGTGACAACTCCTTGTTCCTAATCCAGGCCAGTCCCTAGAGGGGATGTGAGCAAAAGCAACCTTGGTCTGACAGGAGGACACAGAAAATGGTGTGCTATGAGTCATTACGTATCAGTAATTGACGTTTTAAATCCCTCCTGACAACACAGTAGAAGCTAATATAGGTTAAGTTTTAAATTGACAGCTATATTCTGAACTGTCATTCCCAAAGTATGCATCATACTTATGCCTCAAGGAAACAGTATGGTAATTCATTGTGAAGAGGCGTCCCTTGCCCATGGCAGCAGGGTTGGAATTAGATGATCTTAAGGTCCTTTCCAACCTTGACTATTCTATGATTAAGATAACAAGAGTCTTATTTATTGGCTTGTGAATATTTATGATGATTTATTTATAATTCATTTATTTATAAGCAAAGCCTTTGGGTGTTCTTAATTCAATGATTGGTCTGAGCCATTTAATCAGAGGTAGAAACTTAAAATTTCAAAAGTCATTTTGAATTAAGAGCTCATGAAAGTTGTTACCTCATAGTAGGCAGGACGTTTTTCTGTCCTTTAATAAAGAGGAAATGGAAATCAGAGTAAATCTTGAAAAGTATCCATAATGCCTTATGTCATATTTACATCTTGCATTATTTTCACATCTATAATTTGTTCAAATGAAAACCAATTTCTTTATAATGTCAGTGGGTATCTTCTCACAGGTGGTCCTTTACGTTGCCAGTCTCAGTTACTCGTGCTCAGCTTTGCTGCTATGCTGTTGCTCTACCTGGACTCAAAATTTACTGTTACAGGGGCTTTTGGGGCTAAAAAAAGCTAAATACTTTTGGGGCACATATTGGGCCTACAGAACTCTCGAATCCAAAGTGAAAATAGTTTTGTAATCCAAGTTCAGGAGCTGTTTTAGTCTCTCACATGTTCAAGGAAAGCTGAGTTGTGTGGAAATCCTTACACATGAGAAATGATTGCAAAGGTTTAGCTTGGTTCCCTTAAAAAGGAAGCAATGGTAGAAAATAAGCAGGAGTACAAAGAAAAGCATGAGAGCTTTGAAAGGGAAACCAAAGACAACATTTAATGGAATCGAAGGTAGCACAAAATTTGATGAGTATATGTTTATTCCTTTCAGTGAATGATGGTTGTGCACTTCATTGCATATAACATCTCTGGGATTTAGAATTCTTAAGATTAAAAGATACTTTGGATATATAGATGGATGATTAGAAGAACTCGTAATATTTCTGAGCAAGAAAGATTTATGGCAGGAGAAAATCTGCAAGTAACAGTGCTTAAGCAAATCTAAGTGTCTGAGATTCATGCTCTTGTGCAGGGCACATATTATCACTTCGGCTTAACGTGGGGGCTTAACTGCACTTCTTGGGTTGGTTTTGGATTTGTTTGGGTGTTTGGTCATTGTTAGAGGTGATAGAGTGGCTTAACAAGAAGTCCAGATTTGTAGAGAAGTTCACATGCTCACCATTCTTTAATACCATAGCATAAAATCTTTACTGTTTTATATTGTACAGCTGGTGCCAAACATAAAGAGCTTGTGGTATTCTCCCAGTGGTTGCTCTTAGGTTTTCAGAACAGTGATTTGGTGTCTTTTCTACTTAAATCAGTGGCATCATAAAAAAAAAGGGAAAAAGGAAACTATTTAGAAGCAAAATCAGAGCTGGCATTTGACATTGTAAATATCATCAATAGTAACTGTGCAAAGCTTAGAAGGATTTCATTAAACACAACATCATAGCCAGAGTGTAAAACCATCAATATTTCCAATGCTTCATTTACAAAAGAAACTGTTCAATAATTCATTTTGTTTCTCCCAGGCCTCTGCTATGCAGATGTGCCAGACTCGCTCCCACTGTACCTTGCAGACAGTTCTGCAGCAGAAAGCAATTACATTCCAAATCTCTAGGTACATACAGCAAATTGTACTTCTGCCTGTCTCAGGGCTTTGGTAAGACAGCTGTGCACAGAGAGGCTCCCTGAGTGGTTGCAGCTCCTGAATGCTCTTGTAACATCAAAAGTGACTGGACTCAAAATTGATTGGAGTATGAAATTCTCTCACAAATTGTAAGTTGAATTGAAGAAAGATTCAAATATGTTTCTCAAAATACAAAGTTTTCAGTTTGCAGCATTAGTGTCTGGACTGATCTTTTATTGTTTAAAAGTCAGGAGCGAACTTGTCATTGCTACCGACTTAACAAGCCAAATCAATACTGGTTTTCCAAAGTGCTCTAAGTTGTTCTAGCACTCATGTAGCTTTGTTCATGGTAGAAACTTTTTATTCTGCTGGTTGGGGCTCTAGATTCTCCCCATTTCTCAGAGCAGTTCAAAATTACACTGTAAGAAAAATATCAGTGCTTATACTGGGATCCCTCTGTTCTAATACAAAACCAACAGCACTGGTGACCAAAAACATGAATCTTTCTGAGTTTCAGAGATGGGAGTCTCTGAGCCTGAGGGGCCCGAAGCCATAAGAATTAACCCATGTCACATTGCAGGAGGCATGGTGCCAGATTAAAGCATATTAGAAGTTTGAGTTCTAGTACACAACATATGCAGAGTGTCTGTAAACACAGTATCAATATGACAGTAGCGCACATGAGTGTGGGCTAATGTTCACTAGGCCATCTGACCCAATAAATGAGGCCCCACTGCTAGCAGATGGATGTCTGGTGCTGGGCTGTCTGCCAGTCCCAAGTAGCCTAAGAGCATGAAGTGTCAGAGCTCCATGTAACAAGTGTGAACCACTTGTTATAAGCCATAGGGCACCACGGGATGCATATAAAGGGTACATTTGGAAAGGTGTGGCCATGCCCAGTTCAGCCACAGTTAGTCCATGCAGAGGATAGCATGAGCTCAGGTTTTTTTTCTCCCTAGCATGCCAAAAAGCATGTTAAACTTGTACATGCAACTTGTGCCAAAGATGGATCTTAGTTTGATCACAGTATTGGGCCCAAGCTTAAGCAGTGTAAATTAAGGTTTCTCTACTTGTTGTTGTCTTCCACGACAGACTGCAGCAAATGAGTTCCTCATAAATACTTCTAAACAATATATCAGGATCTTGCACAAAAGTTCTTATATTCAGACAGCATCTCTCCCCCTGTATTAAGGTTTTCATCCTGTATTCTGCAGCAATTGAAAGCATAGAGTTGCTTCTACATCCGTTTGAGAGGGATGAATTAGTTTGATTCGCATCACAGACGTTTTAATTTTAAACTCTATTTACTTGTTTTCTCTAGTTAGATACAGTCACTATTTGTCTACCCTGAGGGGCTCGGAAAACAAATTTAAGTTGGCAAAAGGTGTGATTTTAAAATCAGACCTAAATTCCTGCAGTGACAGCCTGATAACTGCTGTTATCTGAAATACCTATTTTCCTCACATTTCACACCATTCCTTGCTCCAAATTGACTTTGAAGCGCAGAATATCATCAACCAAGAAAGTTGAAGCATGCCCTGTTAGATTGTAACTTAACTTTTTAACTCCATTTTTTCAGGCCTGACTGAACTCAGTGACAGTCCAGTTTCCCTGGAGCTAGAGCGTTGCAAGTCTCCCACTTCAGGTAAAGGTGACTGGCTTCTCTTCCTGCAGTCTGTATAAGCCATTCATGTCATGCGTCACTGTGTTTCATTAGTTCCTAAGAAGTGAAGTGCATAGCTACAGTTCCAGCGAGAAGAATTTACTGAAGTGCTTATTACATAGCACAATTAAAGCTGAAGTCTGTTTACTTAAAGGAAAATTAAATGTACGTGGTGCATCTTGAGGTGAAGAGCATGAAAACGTTTAACAAATATCATATATCGTGTGGATATATAGTGCAGATATATTCCTATAGCCTCCTACTAGAGACTTTTTTCTTTGCTTCATTAAAAGGCTTTCTGACTTTTTTTTTTCAGTAGAGTCTTTATAATTCTCTGTATGGATTATGCATATGTGCACATAGAGAAATTAGTTTTAAAAACCAGCAATATGGAGATGACGAGTTTGAGCCATTAAAACCCAGTGCCTAAGTTACATCGTTTACAATGGAAACATAACCTCAAATCACAATATTTGCCTATCAACCACTTTGACCCAGCAGTGAAATTTTGGCCATTTAAAAATGAATGACCGTTTCCCATTTTACCCATAGTCCTTCAGAAGGTGGAGTTCATCTCATTTTGAGAGACTTTTTCTGCAAGTGCCTAGTCTGCATTAATCTCTTCAATGTGAGTTCACTGTCTTAAAGATAGTTGCTTACAGCTCTTTTCTAGCTGACTTTTAAATGTGATGGAAAATAAGGATGTGTAACTTGAACAGAATGGATGGTAGAGCAGGCTCCCCAAGAATACTGTGAATGCTCCATCCCTGGCAGTGTTCAAGGCCAGGCTGGACAGAGTCTTAGGTGACTTTGTTTAGTGTGTGGTGTCCCTGCCCATGGCAGGGGGTTGGAACTGGATGATCCTAAGTTCCTTTCCAACCCAAACCATTTTGTGATTCTATGATACATTCATTTTGCTTGTGGTATGTGTATCACACTACTTTTCCTTGTAGTTTGGAAAGTATTTTCCTTAGTTATGTTAACAAGTTCCCACAAATATGCTATTCAAGTCCTCTCATATTATTTCACACAGTTTACTTTATTGTAACAGGACGCACTCATCTTGAATGAAGGTCACTAATCAGTAATTCACAAAAACCTAAAGCTAATAAAAGTATTGCCCCAAAACATCTAAATGAAAATAGCTGTGTTGAAGATGTATTTCCTTGTGCTATTGTCAACACAAATTCTGTAGATGTGGGAATAGCAAAATGAAATAGTCTATAATAATAATAATGGTATAACACAGGAGCTCAAACTCTTGAGCTGAGCCTCAGAAACTCATGATATGGTCTCTAAAATAAAACGTTTGATAGATAACTCAGTATAATCAGACCATTTATTCAGAGGCTCACTGAGATTCATCTTTTTAGTCTTCTTTCCAGAAATGAGCTGCCTTCTCTCTTTTTCCTTTTACTGAAAACTAAGAGATCACTAACTTGGTATGCATGTGTGTATGTGCTTAGTTTTATAATGACAAACAACAACTATGGCAATTTACTTTTACTACAGTTCAATTTTTCATTCTGCTATTGATCAAAAACAGAGATTTTAGATAAATTTAAGATCCTTTGCTCCAAAATTTATTCTGCTTTTCTGTTTTGGAGATAATTCAGCATGGAAAACATGGCATACTTATGAACGTTTCCTATTTTAGCCCTTCCCTGTGGTTTTCCAAGCTATTTTTAGACCTTTAAAATGTGAAATTAGGTGCAATTTTGTACGTAGCAACTATTATTAGAAGTAACTGCTTTTTTTAGAAATAGAACTTTTACTGTGAGAGATTTATTAATTTTTTAATGGACAATTAAAACAATTTTGCTTTTGGCATACCTGCTTTTAAATGGGGCAAAATCCAATTTAATCATCTGCAACAAAAGACCTCAAAATTGTGACCCCCAAGAACTTGGGAGTGGGACTACTTTGTACTTCTCAGCATAGCCTCTCAGCTGCATCAGCCTCTGTGCTGGCTGACATTTCGTTCTTGTAGCATCCAACTGATGAATCTGCATAGTTACGGATTCAGCAGTCAGAATCCTTTCATTCGCACTCTTGCCTTTGGTGTAAAGTGCAGGGCACACAAGCTCTGTTATGGAAGTGTGCTGTACTCTGGAGAGATTCCTGTTCTGAAAGTCTTTCAACTAGAACATGAAATGAAGCTGTTTGATGAAAATTCACAGAATTGGCCACGCAGGGGGTAGCAGCAAGTGGTGAAATGCCAACCGTGCTTTGTAGGAATGGTAGGCAAAGAGGAATAAGCCTCTTCAACTACTAGTTTTTTTTATTTTCATTAAATTAGTAATTAAATGCTATAGTGATTCATTTTTCAGTACTGTACAGGAAGGCAAAAAGTTCCTAAAGCCATTTGAAAGATTTCTGCTTCCTTATGAATATCTGAGTAGTGGCAGTTTCCATTGCAGATAAAAAGTATTTCAGGAATAGTGATATTCATGGAAAAACATTGCTAAAAATTGTGGAACAAAAAACTTAAAAAAACCCCAAAATGCTTATCTATATAAAGTACATTTTGTGAGAACAGTGATGCATCATGGTGTGCCATCTGATGGTATTTGACTGGCTTAAAAACACCCCTCAGATCATATAAAGAACAGTGGAGATCAGGATTTTTCAATACCATCAGAATATCTTTCTCGTGCAGGCCATGTTCTTTCAATAGAGAAAATCAATCTGCATTTTGGTTGTTGTGATTTGGAGGTCGTAGATTAGGGCTTTGTACTATATTCACTCTAAAGTGGCATGTGAGAACTCAGTAGCCCTAAAACAACATAAAGACCTCTGAGGCCCTGTGAGCACTCATAGCGTAAATGGTGCTACATCCAGTACTGGAGTTAATTACTATATAATGTATTAAACCCAGTACCCATTCCAATATAGTTTACCTTTATTTTCATCACCTCATTAGGAAAATTTGTTCAGGGGCTCTTAGGAATATAATATACATAATTGTATAATGTATGGATCCCTTATTGCTTTAGTCATATTTATGCAGCTTAATATTGAAGTGTGTAGTAGCAAATACACTGTGAGCACAGGAAAGTGCATCTTTGAGAGGTCATTTAGTTTTGTTGTGTAAGGTGCAGTGGGCAGTTTAGACTTCTTTCAAAGACCATCAGTCCATGTAGAGGAGAGTGACCTCTCAAATGTGTGTTCTCAAATGAAAGTGCATTTGTGTTTTTTCTTAAGGAATCACCTTCACACTGAGGGCTTGCATCCAAAATGCTTTTAAGACTATAGATCTTAGAGAAGGCTATGTAAATATTTCCTCAGTTGATTCCCATGAGCTTTAGAACAGATCCCTAACGGCGACATTACGAGTATTTATATGTGCTGTGATTTCCAAGTGCTATTGCCCTGATTCATTCCACTGGTTACATCTGCTGGGATTAGGCCTATGCCAAACTTCTACTTCCCTGCAGGAAATGTGTTTAAATAGCTTCAAAAAGAGTAAGTAAGAAACTTGAGTAGTTTCAAAAAGAGTAAGTTTCTAATGCAATCACTCTTCTTTAAGTCATGGGTAACTTCAAAGTAGCTGAAGAGATTTTACTGAGTTTGAAAACTGTATTCTCGTGCAAGAAAGTAAATGTTTCAGAACATTTTGTGTGTGTGTAAACCATAGGATGTAATTTGTAACTTTATAATTGATAACTGCCAGAATAACTGTTTTCTCTTATATATTAAGTTGAAAGAATGTTGACTAGTTAGAAGGCAAATTAATCATCAAAGAGAGGTTAGCTCCTGCGCTGTGAATACAAGGTGCATTTTATCACTTTTCCTGATATGTGGGGAGGGGATTTTCCGCTCAGGTGAATTCATGCTTGCTTAAGGTCTTGAGATCTTGAGACATGTAGGGATTAGCAGGGAACAGAGAGCAGTATGAGCTGGCAAAGAGAAGGAAACTGGGATCTGCTTTTGCGCCTTGGAGTCTGGTTCATGGGGAGCAGCAGGGGAGAGGTGGACTCCATGCAGCCCGTGGTGCATGGCTCAGTGGGGCCTGAGCCCCCCTAGCAGAGGCCAGCATCCCCTATGGACAATGGAGACAGGAGCAAGGGAGCAGGGCGGCTCTGGGGAGCGTGACCATGGCCAAGCACTACCCGATGGTCACCAGGACAAGGGAGGATCAGCAAGGCCATGGCCAGGCACAGGAGTGCAGCAGTGTGGTGGTAGCTGTAGCTCAGAGCAGAGCAAGAATGAAGTTCAGCATGAAAGTAGCTCCCACAGGAAAGCACTGCCTGGGGAGCTCTGCCTGAGGCCACCAAAGGAAAAGGAATGTCTCTACATTGGCTCTGAGCCCCAGCAGTCAAATATCCAGGACTTTACTGTGTACCTTGTCCAATTGGGTTCTTAAATCCATGTTTTAGCAGTAGGGAGCTAGGACTGCCATTAGAAGATGTTACACAGGCAGAAGCTCCCTAAGAGAAGGAGCTGTATGAAAAGCTGTATTCATTTTGAATAATACTAAGTTCTCTGAACACAGTCCTGCTGTAATAGCTGAGGGGAACACACCACTGAATGTCATAGCTGTGAGCATGCATTTATTTGTTTGTTGGTTGTGCCGCCTTGTTTTCACTGAAAAACAAGGGAACCATATGGCTAGAAGATACCACACTGTCAGGTGAGGAAACTGGGTGCTCAGCTTAGCTAGCTGCCAGACCATACCTATTAACTCTGTCTGTGCCTCCTTCTCGCCCCACAGTTGGATAACTTGACTGTTGACACATTAAGCTCTTTGGGGAGGGTCTGTCTTGCCTTTCACTGTGGCATCACAATTTAAACCGGCTGCTGCCAGCATGAATGCAAACAAGTAATGGTAACAAACAACTGTGTTAGCCTCTTGAACCTTTGTACTCTGCTGCATACTTATACTGGATTTCAAAAGCTCTTTCTCAGCAAGAGAGGTTTGCATGCATGATCCTCCTTTATAATAACTGTAGAGATAGCAAAACACACATGATTTAAGTGCTAAAAATAGGCTATATGATAGTAGCTATATAATAATATCCACGTTCTGATCAGTTTAATAGTGAAGTTAGTTTTATCTCCCCCAAAATAATAGGCACAGCTTTAATCACAGTAAAGCATGAAAGCAAACTGCTAATCCTTTTGTTTTTGCACTTGTGGTCTTGACAGTGGTCCATACTTTTCCTAGCACAATCGTGTCCTACACCAAAAAATTCCAAATTTGGCGGTGGTAGGAGTAACTGCTGGCTTCCTCAACTGCACCTCCTTCAGTTCCTCATCCCGTGTCTTTCAGCCCCCTACTCACCATGTCCTCTGCTCACCGTCTAATCTTTTCATGTTACCTGTAAACCAACTGACCAGCTGCATGCTCCTTTCTGATCCTCAGTCCTTCCAGCATCCTGAGACTGTGTTAGATTACAGCCTTCAGTATGGTGTGCCTATTTTGGCTGTGCACAGCTGTGGCAGCTCCCAAATCAAGCCTGTTTCGAGTCCTCCAGGGGAATCAGAAAGTGCATACTTTGCATGTGCTGTATGAGACTGTACACAAATAGCTGGGAGCTATTTCTGCAGTCTTGCAGTCAGGCATAATTTGGCACATCTGTGGCCTATAACACAAGGCATAATTCCTGTTAGACAGAAATACCTTTTAACAGAAGAGGCTAAACCACCAATTTGCAAAGCTCAAAGCCTTCCCGATGACAGCACTAATGAAGCTCCTTGTTGTTAAATGCAGGTAGGTTTTGTAGCTCTGAAATTACCCTACTCTAGATCCTCACCTGTAAGTAAAGTTGTCCTACAGTCTTCCTTAGGAGTTGGTAATCCTTTTCCAGAGGGTTGGTTGGGCCAGATGTTGTCCTTTCCTTCAAAGGAGATTATCTCACAAGTGATGCTTCTTTCTGTATAGCAAAGCACTGATTTTCTGGAGTAGTATTCACAACCTGTGTGACAGCTGCTCAGATAAATGGAATGTTTTTAAAAGGCTGCTTTGAAAATTAAGCTGTCCTTTGTGAGAATGCCTAAAATGGGTGTAGGAGCTGAACACTCGGTATCCAAATCTGAGAAATTTCATGTAGTAGTGTTAGTGATATATATTTTGATGTTGGGTTGACCTGAAGAGATCTCTTTGCTTTGTCCTAAAGCATCCAGGTAAAGTGAAAGCTAGAAATGGGTTACTGGGAGGGCTCTGCTGATTCTACTGGTACCAAAATGTTGCTCAAGAGCCTAAAGGGCTCCCCTGCTCTTCTCTGAAGAAAGAAAGAAAGCCATCTAACATAGGTGCCAGCTGGTATTTTCTTCTGCCACATTGCAGGCTTTGTAGTTTATGATGCTGCAAAAGAATGCAACAGAATTTCTATGTAGGTGCTTTGTAACTTGAAATGGTAAGTGGCTGTTTTGGGCATCCTTCTGACCTAAAAGCTTATTAAATAGAAATTACAAAGGACTTGTTCCTTGTATTCATAGATCCCAGTGTTCCTATCACTGTGATACTTACCGTGTGGGACTCTCTTAAGTATAATAGCTAGCTAACAACTACTGCATTGTTTGCTTCCATTAACAGACAGTATGGGTAAGGCATAAAAGCCCGAAAACATTGTGGGAAAGTACTGACTGAGTGCAAAATGAAAGAACCATATTGGAAATTAAGTCTTGAGTAATTAGTTAAAGATTTATTAAGGAATTCTTTTAATAAATGTAATGCCACTTTGACTGCTACAAGACATGCTTCATTTCAGTTCTTTGGTGTTTGTTGTTGAAAATGTGCTCTTGTGTACAGAAATGAAAACATTTTTGAACAGAAGCAAAATCATAGTTTTGAGGGCATAATTGGAACACAACAGATAATTAAATCTGAAGTAAATTCAGAGCGGTATTTGCATGTCTAGATAACACCATATTGTGTCCTGCAGCTCTTGTATTTCATTTCTGTGCAATCTGTGTTCCTTTCCGTAATACTACAATAGTGTGTTCTGTCTCCATCATCTGTACAATATGCCCTCTCTTGTTCAAATGGTATCTTGAGGTATGATGTCATCAGAACTCCTCATTTCATTGCGCTCTGTTACTAGACTGGTTTCCAGGTGTTTAAATATTTGTGATGTGCTGCATAAGCAATATTTGCATTCAGCTCATTTGTTTTTTTTTAATCATGCCTGTCATCACAAGGTAAGATATTGCAGCATGCAGCCAAAACTGCACAAAACACCATTCACTTCTGGAGTAAGGTTTTTTCCCAGTGCTTTTTTGTTCAGTTACATTTCTTATGCTGAATGGTGGACATGAAAATATTGAAACCAGAGTTTCTGCCTCTAGATGCTGATTGAAAAAATGAAATAAAACAATATTCTACAAATTTGCAATATGGTATTAACCAGAAGATGGCATGTTGTTTTCCCTCACTCCTTTTTCTTTCTTACTGATTAACAGCTGCCTTTCTCCTTTTTCTGTTGTTTCAGTTAAAGGATCAAGAAAGTTAAGTCTGCCAACAGATCTTAAGACTGATCTTGGTACGGTAGGCGAAAGCCAGCAGCTTTAAACTTCCTTACATTCATTGGCAAAGCATTTTACCAACTGATTCATGAGATAACACAATAACCTTCAGAGGCTTTGTCTGAAAAGGCTTTCTAAAAACCACCTATTAACCCATACAGTTCTGTTGGCAGCTCTCAGCATTTTGCTTGTTTAATATTCATGTATTTCATGTAAACATATTTTGCCAATCATTACGCACTGGGTGTATAATATTTTATGATGAAAAGGCTTCAGAACTTTCTACATGCTTGAGCCGTTATAACTGGTTGTCAGTGATGTTTATCTCTGCCTATAACACCCAATGCATGCGCTAGTCTGTTTTCTTTTCAATGTACAAATTCTGTGCCACAATGATAAGACAGTTGAATATCTCTATTTTATGCTGTCTCAGTCCTCTCCTTGAGACTTAGCCAATTTGCTGTAATCTTTTCGTCAATTCTTCTTTTATATTTCAGTGGAAATGCATAGTGAGAGCAGCACTTTCACCTCCAAAAGCCTCAAATGAAAATTCAACATCTCGCATAGCCTAAAAATGTTTGAGGCAGATCGTGCCCTCTTAAGTATCCAAGTAAAGGGGATTGCTCCTGACGTTTGTGTTGGAATGTGTGGTTCCCATCATTACTTTCACGATTGTTTTTAAATATTCTCAGTCTCCAGGAGTCCTTTCTGGTTTTGCTCTCATGGAAAGTTTCTTGTGTCAGATGACTGAAAAGCCATATAGCTTTTTCACATTACTTTGAGTGTCTTTTTAGAGATGGAAATTGTAGTTAGAACATATCCTTGCATAATGCAGCCAAACTTAATTCCTGTCACTAGAAATCTTGTGCATATATTAGGCAGTGCAGCACTGTTCCCCAAGGCAAAAGTCAAGATTAAATATGCCTTCCACATTATAAATGACTGATGAACTTGGAGAACTGTTAATAGCTCCTGGTAAAGATTAAGGAAATAAACATTGAAAAATCATTGGGAAATTCAGTCTGTGCTGTGCAGGTTTCCATGATTTTGTTGAAATAGCTCACTCCATCATCAACAGTGATGTTTTAGAAACTAGGAATGTAGGAATGAACATGCAAAAAAAATCAGAGGGGAAAATCCTAATACTCTTAATACTCCAAAAACGTAAAAGAAGTGATGTAGGCAGCTACAGACCTGTAGAATTAATATTTATCACTAAATAAATGGGCAGCTATTAAAAGGGAAGGTACTTGATACTTTAAGTATTAAAATAGCCATAGAGTAGGATATAAGGCTAAACATGCATGAAAGAGATTTATATCCTGAATCATAACACAAGAAAAAGATAAATCTGCTATGTCAAAGACTGGGTTTATCGGCTTTTAGAAAAGCAAGCAACAAACCAATGTAACTTCAAGTGCTGAAGGTTTTGTAGTGTAATATAAAAAAAGCTGTGTAGCAGAGGAAATAACCTGCCTTATCATGAGCTTTCCTGTAATCACGCTGGGAGCTGCACAGCACACAAAAACCCCCAAACTGAAACCCACAACACACAAAAAAACCCCACAAAAGTCCAAGGACTAGGGAGCAGGATGACTGTGACAAAAAGGAAAGCTGGAAGAGTTCAAGAAATTCAGCCTAGAAGAGTAGGAGGCACGATGATCTATCTGAGATATATGGCATATGTAGGGAAGTTTGGAGTGTATAACCCTGTCTGTGCTTTTGGTTTCATCACAGTCATGTCATATTTCTACCATGCCACGTTTGACTTGTACTAGTGGTATTTTTTAATAATGTAGAACATGGAACTCCATTAATTTCAAATTACAAAATTATCAAATTATCACTTAAATATTCTGTTTGTTGCCACTTCCACAGTACTCTGTCCTGGTATCACCATGCAGCCTTGGTGGATTGCTAAGGATAAAGCATGTGGAAGCAGCATGCAGTCTATAAGCTGGCAGATACTCATGGGTGATCAACTACAGAGAAAGACTTAAAACCCTCCCTCTGACACAAAACAAAAAACCTTATTTCAGTTCTCCTTCATGACTGTCTTAGAAGGGCAGATTCCTGTTCATTATTCTAGCCATTAAAACTGTGCTGAATTATAGGTTGCTTAGTTTATAACAGGCTGGGAAAAGCATCTCTTTCTTAATGTAAGCAACTAAATTTAAATATGAGTTCCTGGCAAAGGTGAATAATATCCACATTTCATTTATATTTGCTCAAAAATGTCTTGGCTACACTGGCAGAACTCTTAGAGATTATTTATTCACTGTTTGGTTGTTTCCTAGGATTATACCCGTAGTCTGAATATACAGGGGGTAACAATTCTCTCTGGCCCACCGTTCTTGTAAAGATGTTCAGGTCACCACTTTCAAATGAGAAGATACTGTACATCCTTCCCATTGGCTCTGGCTCATAGCACTTCACAGAGTGCTGATACATCACCTACTTTCAGTACCAACTGCAGCTAATTGGGAAATACATTAGCGTTTGGCAGCTTAGTTCTGCTCCTGGCTTAGGATCTGGCTCATGTAAAGTCCTTGCTTCCAGTTTGCTCTGAATTGTAATTGTAGAGGTTAAGTAGAAGTTAAATCTATTTCTGGTGGAGGTGCTGCCTGTACTGAGAATTACTTGGGGAATAGTTTGCTAGGATTGAAGGGAATAAAGTGTGATCTGACGACTTGGAGTGTTCTTGGAGTTAAACCTTGTCAGGATTTTTGTGACTTAAAGGTACTTTGGGACTTCATTTTGATCTTTGTATGAATAGTAAAGCTGACCTCTTATTTTGATGTAATGATTATTGTCTATCCTTGCTGAAGAACTTGTTGCCCTGTATGCTGTATCTTCACACAAAAGTATGAGAATTGCCCTACATACACTGGGGGCGTACATTGGAACCTCTTGGTAGTTTCACCTACTGCAGATCTAAGTAACTCAGTGTTTATCTGAGTTGTGCCGAAGAAAGACAGCAGAATCTCAGAACACTGGATTGAAAGGGACCTCACGGATCACCTTGTCCAAGCTTTCTACCCTGACCTACTAGATGTCTCAGCACTCTGTCCAGCTGAAGCTTTAGAGTTTCCAACGTTGGAGAGTCCACCATTTCCCTGGGAAGACTATTCCAGTGACTCATTGGAAAAATCTTACTCTTGTGTCCAGCCAGAATCTCTCTGGGAGTATCTTCTACCCATTACCCCTTGTCTTGTCTGTGTGACTCGCTGTAGAAAGGGAGTCTCCGTCTTGTTTGCAGTCACCCATTAAATACTGGAACATGGTGGTAGAGTCCACCTGAGCCTTCTTTTCTCAAGGCTGAACAAACACAGTTCTCTCAGCCTTCTCTCCTGTGGCAGGCTTCCCAGTTTTCTGATCATCCTCATGGCTCTTTTGGACCCTCTCCAACCTGTCCACAGGTTTTTTTGAGTAGCAGGGATGTGACCTTGATGTTGCATATGCAGTACAGCTTCCCTGTTATCCTTCAAAAGGAGCTCAGAATAGTAGTGTCTATTTTTTTAAGCTTATACTGTTTCCCAAAGTTTGCTGAAAAGATCATCTACACTTCCATGCACTGCTGCAATAAAATGAGTTATGGGGATAATCCTCATCTAATTTTATCAAGTGGAGAATCTGGGACGTATTGTGGCATATACAACTGCTTTTATATGAGAGTTTTCTCACTTTGCTTCACCAGGCACTTTAAGCATCAGCTTGTATTTTTCTTTTAGGAAGTGCTTCTGCTGATTTCATTAAAAGCTTTCAAAGTTTCCAGGTAATCACAGGGAGCTGGGCAGAAGTCCTGACTAAAGATGGAGATAGTGGGTAACTGCAGATTTTTATTTCATTCCTATGAACAGATGGTTTCACTGTAGGAATTTCTGTTATCACCTAGGCTTTATTAGCCAAAGAACACAAGGAAATGCAAATGTTGGAAGCAGTTATCATTGTTTCCTCTTGCAAGCTGTGATCTTTAAAAGATGAATCTGATTCGCCATTCTTTCTTCAGATATTTACAAGCAGTGAATGAATTCTTTACCAGGTCAGAGTTGATGTATCCTATTCTACGCAGCAGTGAGAAACTAGACAAAGGACCAAATAATCTGTTCATTTCTCAAGGAGCTGAGAAATGTCTTCTGATGCTGATGCCACCATTTGATGCCCTCGTATTTCATTGCAAGGGAGTGCTCCCAAGCCTGTGAAACAGTACCTGGATATTGTAAACAAGACCTCATTTTGATCTTACATATGAGCAGTGGGGTTGCAGAAGTCCCTTTCAAAGTATTTTACAGCAGACTTTAGCCACTGGCAAAATTTTGAACCTTTTAACGTGCCTTCGTTTTAGTGCTGCATTGGCCAAGCTGGGAGCTTGGTGCATCCTGCACTGGTTTGTCTGGCCCTAGATCTGTAATGCTGTTTACAATGCCAAACAGCAGTTCAGAAGTTTTGAACTGGCATGTGCTGCTTTCCTTCTTGGTCTGATGTTTCTAGAAAAGGCAGTTCAGACATCCAGCTGTAACACTGCTTTTCTTGAATGACGTGGCAACATGCATTGGAAATTTTATGTATTTCTACATGCAAAGGATTTTATGGACTGTTCAGTGCGTGTCTCCTTCTAGAAGGAAAGAGTAATTTCTGTTCACTTTTCAGTCTGAAAATACCAGCTGAATTGAGGAGTCAACTAAGCTCTGCTTGTAGTTAGAATTACAGCATAATAAGGTTGGAAGGGACCTCTAGAGGTTATCTAGGCTCTCACCATACTCAAAGCTGGTTTAGTTAGACCAGCTAGGTCGGGGCAGCGTCCAGTTGAGTCTTGAATGCCTCCAATGACAGGGGATCCACAACCTCTCTGAGCAATCTCTTCCAGTTTTGGATCATCCACAGGGGTAAAAAAGGTTTTCCTGATATTTAAGCTGAACTTCCCATCTTCCAAGACGTGTCCTCTGCCTCTCATCTGACCAGAGCGCATCCCTGAGAAGCGTCTGGCTCTATCTTCTCCATATACTTGGATAAGGTAGTTGCAAACATCAATAATGTCTCCCCTCAGTCTTCTCAAGGCTGGAAAAAAAAACCCAGGTCTCAAACTCTCCTCTTACATCATGTGTGACAACTCCCTTGCTGGCTTGGTGAACCCCTGCTGAGCTCAAGCCTGTGTATACCTTACATACAGTAAGTATCTTACATGTAATGGGGAGACCAAAACTGGGCACAGGACTTAAGATGTAGTTTAAAAATGACTAATAAAGGGGAAAGATGACTTCTCTCAAACTCCTTGGCTATGCTCCCACTGATTCAGTGAAGGATGCTTTTTGCCTTTTTTGCTGTAAGTTTGATCACTATTAAGATGAAAACCATTGAGGGTTGAACAGAAGTCTTTCATTTTTACAGAAATGCTTTCAAATGTTTGGTCCCTCTGCAGTTTCATATTTTCAGGCTTGAATTTTGACTTTCTGTAGCTGTGACCTTCCTAGACGAAAGTTTCTTTCACCTGCTGAAGGTCAGGTAGGTGTATGACAGCACCAGTTTCTTCTTTAATTAAGAGAAGGTTTATGGTCAAACAGGTTTAAAAGAGAACCTGTAACAACAAATATATTAGCACTCTGCCAGTTCAAATAACTGGAGGAGAAAAAGGCAACAAGAGCTGACCAGCAGGTTAACTCTGTGAACTATGGCAGGAGATTAGGCGTGTGCTCTGTGATTATATATCAAATGCAGAAAGGGGCTGCTGTATGGGAGACTTGCAAGTAGTCTAAAGGAAAGGTAAGTGTTTAAAATTACCAAGACGATGCCCTAACTAAAACGTTTATAACTGATACAGTGACGTTTAGTCACAAAGACAGTAAAATTTCTTAGCTGAAACCACACAAGCAGTAAATATTATGCATTTAAGAGTTGATAATAACAAAATGAGAGGCAACTGTTAGGCTCATGGATGTAATAGATTTTCACTGTTCCTATGCTCTCTGGTTTTACTTAAAGCAGAGTTCCTTACTAAGAATTCTCAAAGGTAAGTAATTCTCCACTCCTTTCAAGTACTGTCAACATATGTGTAGCATTCTTCCATTCTGTGGTCTCTGTACACTCTCCAGGTTGTGATACTTCACAGCAGTCAAAATCTGGGGCTACACATTGATTTACTAGATTTGCATGGGCCCAGAGGTCCTCTATAGTAAGTATTTCAGATTGGGGTTGAGCTCTCACACAGCCAGTCAACTGTAGGCAGAGATTCAGGCATGAGACAGATGGTCCTGTCACCTTGTTTGGACTTAAAGCAACATCCAGTCTTAGTAACTGACTTGTGTGTGCAAGCAGAAGAATATTTAGAAAGTAATAATTTTCCATGAATAATTATTTTGACAACAAAGTCCTAACAAAAGAAGGATAAATTGAAACCCTTAATCAGAAGATATCAGTTATAAAATCTGGTTTCACAACATTAAAGTAAGAATGAATAATTGTTGCTAGTTTATTTGTTACAATAATGTGGTCTGAAATCTGAAAATCTACAATGAATAACGGTAAGTTTGGGAAAACTTGCATTTTTTTAGAACTGTTTAATTACTGCATAAAAAATTATGTGTAAAATTCATTCTATTTGGAATGCCTTATTTGATTTTGTCTGTCCCTTTTTCTGTTGAGTACTTGCAAGCAACTTATTTCTGTGTTATCATCTATGGAGTCATGCTAGCTCAGTTATTTCAGGTATTCTTAACTCTAGTTAAAACCAATAATTTGGGGGAAATGATGGGAAGAATCTCTGGAAGAATCTGGTTAGAATAGACTACAAACACTTTAGTTGTAACATCTTCCATTTTATTCCTTCATGATTCCAGGTGGAATGGTGGAGTTTTGTTTAGAAAGACTCCAGGTCATACCTATCAGACTTTATTTTTGTAGCATTCAAGGTGAAAGGATGTTTCCAGTCCAACCTCTTGAAAGAATGATTTTTTCACTTTCAAAACCAGAGAATTAAACTCAGATTTTTTTTCCTCTTAAAAAGGTAGGTGCAGTGTTTCTAATGAGGGTGCTCAGGGCTAGTTGTTGAAATCCTAGGTCGCCCTGTGGTTCATCCACTTTAATTGCATGTTTCAGTGTTGTCCTCTGTGCAGCTCAGGATGTATTGTGTCTCCTGCTTATTTCAGAATGGACTCGAGTTTTCTGTCTGTGTTTTGCTGTTTATTGCACAAAGCATAGCAGTCATTTATGTTATGTTATTCTGTTGAGGCACACTGAGTGCTGCGTCCTTTTTGAGACAGACAGGCCAGAACATGTTATCACTTGAAACTCAGCAGAGTTTACATTCAAGTAGTCCGAAGTTTTCCCACTGCTCTCACGGAACAAATCTTGATTTATTTTCAGATTTGCACTGCTAGGTTTGGGCTTTTGGATATGGTGATGCCAAGGTGATGTTAGGACACACATTCTTAGTGATCTTCATTTGGATAATGCTTATTTTGTATTTTGGTGTCATTGTTCGTAACTGCGGGCGAAAACACTAGTTTTAAAAGGAGCTCTGTCAGTGACAACACACTGAACATTCCAAGCCACTTCACAGTTTTTTGCTGCTTTGAAAAATATATCTGCTTACTCTGTTTGGAAAGAAAAATTACATAGAGGATCAGGCATGTGATAAAAGTTGATTACCATAATAATACCATTATATTACACAGGCAGTATATTACAATGATAACCTGTTATACTCTTAATGTGGACCTGAATGTACTAGCAGTATGTCAATAGTGCAATTCATCTTTCCTCTTCAAACTGCTGAAGACATAATGGTAAATGTACTCTTATGCTGGCAGTTACATCTGTACTAACCTCTTCTGCTAAGGCTCACACCTCCTCTCCTGCCTGCTTGACAGAGCTGCACCAAGAGGAAATGGTGATCCTGACTTTGTAAGGGATTTCCTTTTTAGAGCAATTTATGGTGTCAGTTTATGTTATCAGTAATGAATCGTCACACTGCTTTTACAAACATCTTTGTTATTTTACATGCAAACCTGAGACTGTTCTTCAGGCCTTTTGTACAGTTACAAGATCTCCTTTTTTCCCTTGATTTAAATGTGTATGTCTGCTGTGTAAAGAAAAACGCTTGTCATACCCATAATTATTACCCAGAACTTAATTTCCTGATCATACACAAAAAATCACAGAATCACTGAATAGTTTGGATTGAAAGGGACCTTAAAAGGTCATCTAGTCCAACATCTACAACAAGATCAGGTTGCCCAGAACCGCATCCAGCCTGGTCTTGAGTGTCTTCAGGGATGGGGCATCCACCACCTCTCAGGGTAACCTGTGCCAGTGTTTTGTCACTGTCAATGTGAAGAATGTTTTCCTCACATCCAGCCTGACTCTCCCCTCTTGTAGTTTAAGACCATCACCCCTCATCCTGTTGCAACAGGCCCTGCTGCAAAGTCCCTCACCATTTGTCTTTATAGGCCTCTTTTAAGAGCCAAAAGGCCACAGTAAGGTCTCCCCAGAGTCTTCTCTTCTCCAGCCGAGCAACCCCAACCCTCAGCCTTCCCTCGTAGCAGAGGTGCCTCATCCCTCTGACCATTTTTATGTCCCTCCTCTGGACCCTCTCCAACAGGTCCATGTCTTTCCTGTGCTAAGGACTCCAGTGGGGTGTCACCCTAGGAGAGCAGAGGGGCAGAATCACCTCCCTTGATCTTCCCCCAGGGGAAACAAATGACCTTTTCCTCTTTAACAGCAGAGATTGTATTCCTCAGAATTCGTTGAGGAGATTGGGACTCATTTTTCAGATTCTTTCTGCTCCATGTTAAAGCATTTCTCTTTGGTCTTCTTGCCTGCTCTTTTATCGATTACTTCCTTACTGCTTACAATGATAATGCTTCTAATTAGTCAGATTTATATTCCTGTGTTCTCTGCCTCTCTCAGATCATTAGTGACAACTGGTTTTCAGCTGGTTTTTCTCTATGAATTTATCCCTTTGTAAGAACTTTAAAAAATGCTTGGTCTTAGTGGTTTTGTTGTTACATCTGGTGTAACACAGTTTGCTGGGCGGCAATTGCAAATGCTTGTTTCTCCTTTCTTATTGATGTTTTTTGATGCATTTGGTTCAGCTTTTCCCTTGTAAATAGTGGGTTCATTTTCCTTTATGCAAGGGGAACCAAGCAGTTTGAAATAGTTCTATGACAAGGCAACTTGTGACACATTCATGTTACTGTGTCTAAACTAAAATCAGTTTGTGTGTATAATATGTTCCCTATCTATGTAATACCTAAGAAAAGATTAATCTGAGGCTTTCCAGCAGGCTTGCTGCTGCTCTCATGTTGCACATAGCAGCCTTCATAAGGCATCTCACTAGTGTCACCAAGTTCACAGTAGCTAAGGTTAATTTTTCAGCTCCATTTAATCTCATCATCTCACTGACAGTTGGTGGGACACACTGGCCTTCCATTCAGCACAATTCTGTTTCGTTTCTTAAGCAGTTTTTGTGCTACCAACTGCACTGAATGGGCCCACTGTTTGCTAACAGGTATAGCTTAAGTATTTCTAGTTCATATGGGTAATGCCATAAGCCCCGACAGAGGCAAACAACCAGGACCTGTGCTGTACAGGCAGCACAGCGAGAACATCAGAGAGTTTTGTCATGATCTTCTCTTTTATATACTTTAATACATTTTAGATACTACGCATTACTCACTGCTTTGTTAAATCAGGGCAGTTAAATCAGCATAAAATAGACTTAACATAGCATGGGGTAATCTGCTATGATTAATTCCATTGGCTTGCATGAGCCTTACATTTTTATGTTAACAAGCAGAATGGCTGCAAACTGAGCCCTGGCTGTTTAGTTCACTCGCCACAAACAGGAGAAAAGGCTGCTGCCCTGGCATGGCAGAATGGCTGTTACACAGTCTGGAGACTGCTTCAGGGATAAGTTCTGCTGAGCCAGGATGCCCGTTTGTAGTGCATTAGTAACTCTGGTACTTGCTGCTGGAATCTTGGAGTATTAGAGTGTATAATGCAAATTCCCTTGACTTCATGGGCAGCAGCACCCATGGGAAAGGATGGGAGGTGAGGCAAATGCAGTGGTGTAAGAGCATAGAAAAGAGGAAGGGCTTTTTCTGTGCAGTGCTTTCTCCGCAAGCAACTACACTTTGCCCTCTCAAGAAGGAGAGTTAGGAGCTGTTGCACTATTAAATCAACAGCGCAGAGCAATCCATGCACTGCTTCTTAAGTGCGAATGCTAATGTCTGCAGTATCAGCTGGCGCTTAGTATCAGAGAGAAGCTCCAGAGACCATAGGACAAAAGCAGTAAGCCAGCAAGAAAAAAACAAGCTAAAATGCCACTCTTCCTTACAAATGGAACAAAGCTGGGAAAAAGACAGGTTTTTACAAGTCTCCTCTATCTGTTCTTTGGGTGATTGGAAGACATTTCTCATGGCAAAGGAGGATCAGGTGATTCACTTACTGGAGAGCTAGTAAATCTTAGAATCCAAGACTGGTTTGTGTTGGAAGTGACCTTAAAGCCCATCCAGTTCCAACCCCCTGCTGTGGGCAGGGACACCTTCCACTAGAGCAGGTTGTTCCAAGCCCTATCCAACCTGGCCTTGAACACTGCCAGGGATGGGGCAGCCACAGCTTCTCTGGGCACCCTGTGCCAGTGCCTCAGCACCCTCACAGGGAGAATTCGTCCTAATATCTTATCTAGGTATACCCTCTTACAGTTCATAGCCCTTGTTGCTTTATCACTGCAGTCATTTTGGAAAGGTGTAATAGCTTGAGCATTCTCACAGCCTCCCTTAGCACACTGGAGGAAACAAGTATTGGGTTTTAATTAGCACTTTTCCTGCATGCTTCATTTTGGAGCCAACACAGTAAGGAACCCTTTCTTAAATAGCACGTAACCTTTCTTTAGGAATGCTTTGTGTCACTGAGCTTATGCCATAAAAAATGAGAAATTAATTTTTAAATACACACATAGGATTTTCTCATGGATTGGGGTGGTTTTTATCCGCATGATTCATATCAGCTTCTCAGCAATAATGTTGCAGTCATACTTCCCATAATGTTATTACTGTTTCTACAGTGTCTTTCTGCTTTTACTAAGTTTGAAGAGCTGCATTTCTCCTTGTTGTGTACATTTAAAAGATAATCATATCTAATCAAGAGAACAGAAGAGTGTGTAGCTGATCTCTAAAATCCCTCTTGCACTCATGGTAGCACTCACTAACGTTTCACCAACTTCAATTCTTGAAGGGCTATCTCTGCAGCTTCTAGGATGAGCCCTGATTTTTATACTACACAGGAAGTGGCTTTGCTCATTCTGGAAGGCATTGTCAAAGCAAGTGAAGGGATTTTAGGTGCCCAGACCTCACTTAACATTTTTGTTTCATTTGGGCCTTTGAAGGTAACTAAGACAATCAAACATACTGAGAGAAACATGGTAGTATTTCTCTTCACATTTGTTGTGGCATGTAAGGATTTATATGAATTGTGCCCATTCTATACAGTGTTCAGGGAAAGGGACTCACAAATGTTGTTGATGCCTCTATAGAATGTTTCTTTTTTACTCTGTTATGTTCCTCGCCACTTCCTAGGATCCCCCTGGAGATAATTAGATATCATGCTGAAACTCCTTCATACAAACTGAATTGTGAAGAAAGGAAGCAGCTGGATGACGATGTGTCTGTTGCTGAGGTTGAACAGGCAGCCTGTGCCCTTGAACAAAGCCCCCGATCTCAAAGGACTTTCTACTGAAATACATGAATAGCTCCAGCCTATTTTGGAAAATTCCCTAACTATAAGTTGAATGAATCACCCACACCAGTTTTATATCTGCTGGTAGCGCAGTTAATAGCCATGTATTAAGAAACATGATAAGAATCAGGGAAGTTGTGTCTCCTGCAGAGCCGTCTCATTATGTGGTGCAGATACTAAATGGCTTTTTAAACTATATTTCTTTCCAGTTTTGTTCATTAAGACTGAACTGCTTTCAGATGGGAAGGACATGACTTACACAATGAAAGACTAGTATAATTGCACACTATATGCTGTATTAAGTACCGACTATATTTTTTTATCATCTTAATATAGAAATAGCTTTTCATCATGTAAAGTGGAGCTGTCATGGTATGGTAACCAAGAAATAAATTTTCTTGGCTTGTTAACATTCATCTTTTCCTTAGATACTATCAAAGAGAGTTAACTGGGTATGATACTTCTGTATGGAATCGTAAAGACTATTCTAATTCTCAGATATTTAAAAGGAAGTCAGAAACTCCAAGCTTGTTCTTACCTATAGTATTGACCTTCCATAGTTTTGAATAGAAATACTCAATAGTACTTGCATAAATCTGCTTATTACCTGCTGTTTACTTAAATTACTAAGTATGAATGACCTGCTGACCAAACCTACCTCTGTTATACCTGCGTGTGTATCCTTTCAGAGGTTGAGCGGAAAATGGTGTTCAGCAATTATTCTCTTGTTGCATTATCTAACATGAGAGGAATACTGCATGAATGTTTTATAGTCCAGTACAACTCACTCTGATCTAACCCTTGATCAGTGGATTGTTGTGTTTTAAAGACCTGTTGCCAGTGGGGAAGTGAGAAAGAACAGACAAAAGTAGGCAGAGTTTAAAGTAGATGTTTTGTTTCTCACCCTATCAGACAGCAGCATGTGCTGTGCTGATTGACCATGGCCTCTAGCAGGGGTCCAAGGACTTAGCCTCATCTCTTTAGATCTGTAGCAAACAGATCAATTGTTCAGCGGTAAAATAAATCTATGTGGTATATGAAGAATAAAACACTTAGCAATATTAGAGCTAGTTTTACAGCTACCCTGACTAGTGGCACTTCAGTGCCTCCTGTTTCATGAAGCCTTGAGTCAGGGAAGATGTCTGGCTCTAAATTCTATCCTGTGTAATTACACTTTCAGTTCTTTATGAGAACAAAAAGGAAAGAGAGTTTTCAGATGTGTTTGGTATCTGTGAGGAGACACAACATCAGCGATGACACTGTTGCTAGCACTATCTTGGTAAATATCCTGCATGCATAGGTCAACAAAACGCTGGGGGATATGCAGCTGTAAGAACCAGTTCTGTGTCCCTTGGTTTTGGTGTTTTTTCAAGTATAGCTTAAAGGTACAGTGAGTTATTCTTACACATACTTGCTGGATCGGTAAATAAGTAGTTAGTCTCAGATTTGAATTAACCCATTCTCAAATATCAGAACATACATCTGTCTTCCATACTGAACTGTCAGAGCTGGCACTTCACCTGGCGCTTGTTGCATTCACCTTCCAGATCACGTGAATGGTCACTGTACAAGTCCAACATCCCAGAGCTGCAGCTCAGGAAAACGACTTTCCAGTGCTGATGTCTCCAAAGCAAACCGCCGTGGGCCCGGGCGGCCTCCCTTCAGGAAAGCACAGTCTGCAGCCTGCATGGAGATTTCTCTCCCCGTCACCACAGAAGGTGGGTGGTAGTGAATATTCTGCTAGGTATTTGTGGATCTCTCACTGGGTGCGAAAGCAAATAAGTTTAGCATGATCCTTGTCCTTGCCTTGAACTGCTGTGTTCATCTGACTGTTTAGAATTAGAACAACCCCTGTGTGTTAGTGTTGTTACTAACAAGCCTGCTCCTGAGCTCTGTGCTGCTTAGGGATGCAGTATGCTGACCCTCACCAAACTCTCACAGCTGTCCCCTCGCCTGGATGGATCGGGTGTGATTGTTCATAGCAGCTTATGCACAGTGATTGTGAGAGTTGGTAGTACTAATGTTTTAAACTCTCATTGTCTCTACTTACTTACTGAGTCTGAAAATGAGCGAGATATTTTTAGAATGTGAGTTCAGGCTTTGCACATTTTTATTTCTTTCTTATTGGTTATGAAGACTCTCAAATTCCACAATTCCTGGCCACTGTTTCTGGTGAAATTATAGCCCATTATCTGATTCATTTCTTTTATTTATAATAAGCTTCTTCTTTTAATGCTTGAAAAACAGTCTTCAAGTCTTGATCTACCCAGGTGCAGAGACTGGATGAAGCTGGGGTACACAAAGTGGTGATGCATTAAACTTCAAACTTAGCAGAAGCCTATTTTAATTCTAGCAGTGGCAGCTGTTTCATTGCAAATCATTTAAGTAGAAGCATTCAGCTGGTGTATTTTTCTTCAACCTTGATAGTGTTCCAGTTCTGCTGCTGGTATCCTTGACCCTTGTCTCCCATGTTTCCAGCTCCCCCTCCTTCTTGCAATAGAACAGTGCATTGTCTGTGCAGAAAAGCTACAGTCTATCAAAAACTGAAAGAGCATAGCATCAAAATAAATGGTGTAGGACAGAAGTGTTGATTGTATTCCATTTTAATAATAGGTAAGACTTCAGTATTTAAGCAACAGAAGTTGCAGTTTATTATTTTAATAATAAAATAATTAATTTTAACAATTGAGCCTTTTGAAAATCCAGCTTTTTATGTTAATCAAGTTGCAGAATAATTTCTTAAGTGCCTACGAGGTAATAAGCTCCTGGGGCTGTTGTCTGGGCTGTAGCATGGCCTGTGATACTGCAAGTATCACTAAGGCCCCCTGTGATGCTACAAGTGATAGTCAGTTGACAGCACCATGACCCTACAAGCCCTCTGTCTTTTAAGAGGCATTTGTATTCTAACCTGCCTGCCTGCAAAGGTGTCTGCACCACAGAAGTTCTTTACAGCTGGAACCAGTGCTCCCTAATTTTGCTGGTTTTAATGTTACAGAGCAAAAGAAATTGCATCACTCAGCATCTAATTTTGTATTTTTAAATGCAGTTGTTGCAAGTACCTTTGTTACTAATGGAAAATTGCCAGAATCTGTGATTGCTTTATTTTTTATTTATAATGATATAAAATAGCAAATTCTTTTTTGTCCCTTCTGACTTATGTAGTGAGCATACAACAAAACAAATAGTGGCTATATGTGTGTTACCCTATAAGAAAACATCCTGATTTGGCGTAGGGGGTTCCACAGGGAGATTATGTTCTTGGTTGGAATGGAACTGATATCCTGAAATCCATTGCAGTGTCCTCTAGCAGCTCCTTCAGTTTTAAGAGCAGCATTTGCATACATTAATTTGTGAGATATAGAGCAAAGCATGGTTAGAGGCTCTCTGCAAAATGGCTCTGCTCACTGCAGGTGTTACTATCTTCCAGCTATCATTAGGTCTCTGTTGGAAGTGACCTTCCATCACCAGAGGATATCGCACCAGGACGGATACTGGTGAAAGATAAATCCTTTGAGTTGTTAATGTCAGCTTAAATACAGGAATATTTCACTTAAACAGCTTTCTGTGTTGGATTATCCATTATCCAACTTTATCCAACT
>JANRGW010033392.1:82465-103931 GCA_024733675.1 Psilopsiagon aymara
TGTCAGCTTAAATACAGGAATATTTCACTTAAACAGCTTTCTGTGTTGGATTATCCATTATCCAACTTTATCCAACTTTATCCAACTCCCTTTGCACTAAAGCAAATGAGAAGTGCCCACCTGATCTGTCTGACTTTACTAGTTTAGTATTAACCTTATGCAGAGAAACAGGGTCAGAAACTTGGGTAATAGTTACATTGCAACTAACACTGCTGCTTCTTCAGTGACCATCCAACTATCTCTTCTTTAGGAGAACATTACAAATGTTACGAACTCTTCAAAGATTCATGGGGTGAACATCAGAAATGTTAAATTGCACTGTAGGCTGCATATAACTGAGAGTAATCCTCAGCAATCAGTTATAAGAAGTAATCCTGTTTAAATACCAAGCCTACTATAAATTTCAGTTTTCACTTGGATTATTTAATGGCTCCTGTGTAAGCATTGCACTAAAGCAGATTTACAGAGCTCTGAGGTCTTTGTAAATTCCTGTGCATAAGGGCAGTTTTCATCTGCATAATCACCGTTTCTTCCTCCACATTAGTTATTGATGATGTTCATAGCATAACCCTTTTATCTATCTCTCTTCATGCACCACACAGATATGGTAAGTACCATTGTCATATGATAGCTGGCGGTGGAAAATATATCACTGCCACAGTGGTTTCTATTGCTGTGTGGTTTTTTTCATCCCGTGTAGTACCAAACTCTTCTGGAATTCTTGTATGCAGATACTGCTGCAACATCATCACTACTTGTACATAACCAGGCCATAGTACCTAGTTCTTATATGCTGCTTCCTGTTTTCTTCCTCCCACCCTCTGAGAGTAAGTAGGGTCACTGACAGGCAGAACCTTAAACCCCTTAAGGTCCCACTAACCCTTGTGTACAAAACATTTATTAAGACAGTGATACTTTTGATGGTATGATGATGATTTCTGTGTCATGAAAGATACCTGTCAGGTTTACTATTAAAGTATATCTCTTTCTAGTAATAATCATATAACTTTCTTTCAGGATTGAGGATTAAATTAAGTGACATAACAAATCCCTAGTTAGAAATATGAGTGATGTTAGTTAAATGATATTACAGCTCTTATTAAGTTCAGTGAAATGAGTGTTGCAAGAAAGAGCTAGACAGTCTTTAGAATAATTGATATTAGCATGTAATAAGTTGGAGCATGGTTTGGGTTTGTCATTGAGTGGGGGGGTTTGTGTACAAGTCACCTTCCAGCCAGCCTATAGACTAAGATAATTGTCTAATTATTTATATTCTCTCGTTAAAACAAAGCCATCTGTCCCACATGTCTAACTTATTTATTAGATGCTCACTGTATTTGTATTCTGTGGTATTCAAGCTCTACGAACTGAGCTGGCTGGAATGACTTGACATTCCCCTGTTCTTCATGCATCTTGAATTTCCAGACATGCTGCTTTGGCAAGTCGTTTGATTTATTTCTGAAGGTGTTTATACTAAATAATACGGTGGAAGGAAGGTGGCATGATCCTTGAAAGAGTCTTCACTTGGGGATAAAGAGGACGAGGAGGGAGAAGGAAGATGAGGAGTTAAAAGGTTTCAGAAAGAATATACTGAGAATCAGCGTTCTCTCCAAAATGTGCAGCTGGCTTTAACCTAAACCTTCTGGTTGGGCTGTTCCAAAAGAAAATCAAACAATCCTCTCTGTGCTAGGAATATATTGATTACTTCAGAGCATATGCTACCTTAAACAATAGATGTATTCCTAAGAAATTGTTTTTCTCTATATATATGTTCTCCTATGGCTTGCTCGAGAGGTAGTCATTTCAGGTTAGGGTTTGGTAGGGTTTTATTGTTGCACCTGAGTGGAATTTTGACGAGAGATGTAGTGTTAAGCACTCTTTTTACATTGAAGCTAAAATGTGCCTTTGTGTGTGGGTAAATGTTTCTTACCTTCCCTTGAGTCTGGCACTGAAAACACCTGGAGATTTTTTAATAAGGTATGCTTCCAGTTCCTGCTATTTACATCCTCTCCTAAATATTTGATTACAAAGATTTTTTTACATACATTTTGGTGGCTAATCATAAAATACCTTTTAGAAGAATAAATCAGTCCTCACCTCTCACACTGGATTTTAAAATCTACTTATTTAAATCTGATCTTTTTGGTGCAACAGGAACTGCATTTCCATCTTTTTCATCAATTTTCAAGCAATTTTCACACAATAAATTCTTCTGACTTCATTTCTGCTAGCTGATTGTCAAGGTTTTGCTGACTCTTACCTCTTCATATGTGCAGAAGGATTCCTGATATAGAAAAGCATTTTTGAAGAACATCTTTGCAATGATGAATCATAGGAAGGGAATTGAGGGAGGGAGAGTGTCTAGTTTTCTGCTGGTCCAAATATTGCAAACTGTTCAGTTTCCTAAAGTGCTGATACTTCTTCCATGCTCATAGAAGAATAATTCAAAAGCCAAGTAACAGCAGCAGAGACGTGTCTTTCAATCGTGGTTACTGTTGCTGCTTAAACCTATGACTTTACCAGTATCCTCATCTAGCATGTTCGAACTCGAAAAGCTCTACAACTTTTTAAACTCAGGTAATTTTTTCTTCCAAGCTAAGGATTACTGCTATTTCAGGTTCAAAGCCTGCGTTTATTTTTTCCCCCCAAAACACTGATATCGAGATCAAAAAGGTTTATATCTGTCAGTAATTAGCCAGACATACAACACAGCACTTCTCAAATACCATTTATGCTATTGAAAATGTTACCTGTTGTTCTATAGCATCTTCTGGTTTTATAAATGCAGTATCCTTATGCTCTACTAGTGAATTCTGTAGTTGCTCAATATTCTGTGCAATTCTCATAATTCTCTAATTTTAGGAAGAAATTAGAACTTTACAAGCCCTTAATAACGTGGTCTTGAGTCTAAACAATTTTATTTTCATGTACTTGTGATTAAGCTGTTTCTTCCTTGCAGTAATACAAGAATTTATTTGCATTGTAAACAAAACCACCCATATGGCAAATTCCATTGCTGAACTTCTAAATTCTCCCCTTCTTCTAGTCCTTTTTGACCAGGCATTTTAGAGATTTTAGGAGTTAGTGATTATATGGCTGTGGCCATTTGCACTGATCATGTCTTGGCCTCTTCCAGCTCTGACCTCTGACTAGCACCCTATTTCAGCTGCAGGTATCCTGAACAGAAACATTGGAATACAGATTTTATTAACCTTCTGTTTAGCTTCTTTGGAGGAAACATGTACCCCTACCTGGCTTGCCTTCTGTCCTGTGACACAGACCTAAAACAGTGTATCTCAGTCTAAGAGCTAATACTACATAGTTGTTAAACCTGTTAAAGTCACCTTTCCATCTAGAGCAGCAGAGATCTCAGCCTGATCAGGAATTTCAGTGTAGATGAAAAGGCCCAAAACAAAACCCAGGAAAACAAAAGCTGTATTTCAGTCAACTTTTTAATTGTAATTTTAGATTAAAGATAACACGGACATTAAGGAATAAAAATAAAACTCTTGTGGGAGGGAGGCAACTCAGTGTGCTTACACTTGTATAGCTGGAAGTACATGGATGTGTGCACAGATACATATGCTAACACGCAGTCCTCTTTGCTTTTATAACTTAGAACCAGCTCTGAGAAGTCTTTCAGGTTTGGTACTTCTTGGTTCTTGCTTTTTTTTGTAAACATTCTCTTTTTTTAGAGCAAGTCTGCATTCTCCAAAGAGTTCTCTCTGCCATGACTCGCTTGTTGGCACGGAGAGCTCGCGCTGGCAAACTCTACCCTTTGTCGCTCCTTGCCTGCAATCACACAGAAATTTGGGCATTCTGTATGTCCATGGTCCATCCGCAGTTATGTCATACCTCTAAGGAAGACAGTAGAAACAGAGTGGAGTTTTTCCTTTGAAATGTTGTGTCTGGAAATGTATTTTCTCTTGGAGAAAACTGTCTTCCTTTTTTTCTTCTTGTTTTTATTTCCCATTATGTAGTCTTTCATCAGTCCAGCTTAATCTTCCTGTACTAGAAAGGCCATTGAAGTCTTTAGTGCTACAAACTTGCCTCGCAACAAGGAATCCCAACAAGGATTTGCTGTGTATTGTAATTTGCCAGGAATGCGAAGAGTAGAATCCTTGAATGTGCTTTAGCTTGTCTTTAAAATAATTCAGTTTCAGCATTTACCTTAGCTTTTGGATTAACTATTGATTATACATAGTTAAAATTTGATGTAGAGCACTTCAAGTGTCACTGTGAGCTGGCAAAGCAAACCACTCAAGAATATTTAGTCATTATCTGTAATAACATTATCAAAAATTCTATGGCAAGTACAATTTCCATTTTAATTGCATAGACCCACTATACTTTTATACTTGATTTTCTTTTGTATCTCATATGGGACTAAAAGTGTTTGAGGGATAATTTGTTTTGTTTCTTGCATGATTTTGTCCGATTTGTCTTGGAAATGGGTAGTGTTTGGTGTATACTATAAGCTTTTTTTATTACTCGTAAGTATTTGTTAGGATCACCATAAGAAGCCTCGTGGACAGCCTGGCAGGGGCTTCCAGATACTTTTCCTCATCGATTTTGCTATAGGTTTTGGTGCTGAGTTTTTCGAGGCTTTTGGTTTGGTTTTTAGATTCAGCAGATTTTCTGTGTATGTATGTCAGCCTGTGCCTTCGGTCTGTTGTTTCTCTAACAAGGTTTCCAAAGTCTTAGGATTGATCTACCTTAATAGTGTTAGCCTGCAAATGAAGCCATAGGAAAGGGCTGAAAATTGCTCTCGCAAGCCCAATGAGCTGTCTTGGAAATGTGGTACCTGGATAGTTACCTTAAAAATCGTCTGCAGCCTGAGAAAACAGCCCTAGCTGATGTCATGCTGCGTATTGCAGGATTTTCTTGCTGTGGTATAACCCCAGCCAGCAACTAAGACCCACGCAGCTGCTTGCGCACTCCCCTGCAGCGGGATGGTGGAGAGAATGAGAAGGGTGCAAGTGAGAAAGCTCATGGGTTGAGATAAAAATGACAATTTAATAGGTAAAGCAGAAGCTGTGCACACAAGCAAGGCAAACCAAGGAATTCATTCACTCATTCTCACCAGCAGGCAGATGTTTAGCTGTCTTCAGGAAGGCACGGCTCCATCATGAATAATGGCTATTTGGGAAGGCAGAACTTTGAACGTCCTTCACACTCCCTGCTTCTTCTCCCATCTTCATTTGCTGAGCATGATGTCCTGTGCCACAGAACGTTTCTGCTTTTATCATTAGCTCCTTTCTTCTTGGCTCTGTTGGCTCTGAAGCCCACATATGGGTCTGAAGTAAGGGGCCTAGAAGCTGATTACTGCAGTTCTCAAAGGCAGCAGTTTCTGGGCCTCCAAGGAAAAAGAGAAACAGCCTGGTGGTTTGATCTAGAAAAATACTGAAGAAAAAGCACAAAATTAGTCAAATGCCCAGCAGGGTACTGCAGAGAGGAAGGGAATAATCTGCTGTCACTAGCTGCTGAGCAAAGGACAGGATGCAATGGACATAAATTACTAAGGCGGAGATGTGACTTCAGGGAGACAATCGGAGATGAATTTTTATCACAAGGGCAGTTAACGGCAGAAATGGATCCCCTGAGGAGGTTATTGCATCTCAAGCAAGTTTTGAGAACAGCTCATATTCCCTGCTCTCACTGCATTCCTTTTGCCATGCCTTGCCATATTGCAGAGCAGATGATTTTGGTAAACTTCCTTGCCCAATCAGCCAGCCAAACTGACACTTACCTGAAGCACTGGGCATATTAGAGTAATCATGGGAGTTCATTGCAGGAGGCCCCTAGGTGCCATGGCATTTCATAGCTAGGTTTTCAGAGCAGATGGAAAAGCCCTTGGTGTGAAATTTCCCTTCTTCACAGTGACAGATTTATGGTGTTGGTTTTACTTCTGAATCATTTCATTTGAAGTTACTTTACGTCATTGTAACTAGTATGGTAAGAATATTATAATAGGAAATAACTTAGAGATGCTATGGTAAACCACGGTCTCCACTAACTGCTCAGTTTGCCACCACGTTTCTTGTCTGTGCAGAGAAGCAGATAAAAATGTTGCTTAGACAGCATTTTGTTGTTGCATAGACAACCTGTTCAGTCTGTAGGCAGTCTGTTCCTTACTGCACAAAGCATTATGCAGATAAAAAGGAAGTTATTAGGAAGCTGAAATAATTTTTTCCAGTATTTAGCAAAATCACAGCACTTCTGCTCTAATGGGCACTGCAAACTCCAAGTTTTCAGAACAGCAAATTCTGCATCACTGTAATAAAACATTTGGCACCAAAAAAGCAAGTGCTCTGCAGAAGGATATTAGAGCATCTTCTGTGAGGTTTTTATATCCGTGTCCAAGTATTCCATTTGAACGCTGAACTACAAAATCCATAGGTTATTCTTGAGGTAATACAGTTGTTTCCGGAAGTGACTTGTCCATAGCATTAAGTTCTTTTTCAGTTATGATGGAGAGAGTGTATGTGCTTGTATTCTACTGTAGGTAAAATAAAATCTTCCTCTGCAAAAAGCCGGTAGTGCTTTTGTCATTTAGACTGAATCATAATCTTTATTGGATTTAACCACTGGCTTAAGGTTAGATCGGATGTTTAAGTGGCATTTAAGTGTGTATCTGTCTCACTGCGGTCACAACAGAGCTTTCAATCCCTTCTGTCCCTGGAAAAAGCAGTGGAGAGAGGTTGTGTATAGACTGTGGTGCCTTGTGAAAGGCCTTCCCAGGAAAGGACAGGGAAGAAATGGAGAAGAGCCTTGCATGGATGCATGTGAGCTGCTGGTGTCTAAAATCCAACTCTGTTGGGCTAGATAGAGTTCATGTTTGATTTTTCTTGGAGTATGTTTTCTGTCAGGTTCTGTGGGATGTTTTCTCAGAGGAATCTGTGGTTTTTAAAACCAGCAACTAATGAAATTGACTTGTTCTTACTCCACTGAAAGGCTTTCAGTTTTATTTTAAGTGAGGAGTTGATTCCAAGTTAAGCTTTTTCACACTGTACTCCAGGCATGTAGAGTTTGCACTGCATGCTCAGCTTTAACATTTCTGTGCTTGGTAGCAATCACTTCAGATCAACATAAGCCGGTTTTTTACCTCTGAAATAACACTGGGAACATTTTTGGAAGTGGGACACACCACTGGGTGGTTCCTGGTACTTCTGTGGCAGAAGGGAATAGGTGGTGGGCTGTTCTGTATAGAGAACTAGGGAAGAGTATGGGAATATTCTGAGATGATTGTTCATTGTCTGATAATAGCTGTTCCAAAGGGGTTTTAAAACCAAAGCTTTTCTAACCACAGTTACACAAGCAGATCTATGGGGCGGGGATGGGGTGGATTAAAGAGTCCTTTAAAATGCTTTCACTTGCTTTGTTATAACAGTAACAATTTTGACTTTGTTATTGAATGAACTCAAGGTTTTTCTTCTGTAATGCCTTTTGTGCCCACCTTATTCTTGAGTACCTCCACATGTGAAAGTTATACAACATCCTGTTATTTCCCAAACCATCAATGCTACAAAATTCGCTTCAGCAGAATGGATATTTTTAGGCTGAGATTTAAGTTTTAGGGAGTTGTGGTATCTTAAATTACAAAACACATTTCCAAGCTTACAACCTGTACCAAATTGGGCTCTTAGCGTTCTGAATGTGAAGACGGTTTGCTTGTGTAAGTCAAGGGAAGTGATTCATACAATTGAATATGGAAGTTTGAGAGACTGCTTACTGTGAAGATCTCCTACATTTTTATCTTTCCATAAAAAATGCTTATTTCTACTTCACTTTCAATGTAAAGAATAGCTCTGACCTAACAGTTCCCTTCTGTTTTTTAAAGCATGTTGAACGAATATCTAAGCCTGAACTTTACCGTATTCTGGAAATATCAAAGATCCAAGTCTGGTGACTTGAATCTGTTTTCTCTTTCAGGCCTTTATTTGCCGTCATTTACATCAGTCTTGTATCATTCATGATTCCATTAAGCCATTCAGATTACACTGCTATAACTTCAGGGCAATACATGGCAGAACTTTTTCCAGGGAGGGCTGAGCATCCCACAGGTGTGAGCTCTGTGTAAGAGCAGATGTAACCACCGTGGTTTGAATGCTCTGCAAGCCATGTATACACAGGCTATTCAACATAGTTTTGGGGAATCTTACTTGATTTGCTCCAGTAGGAAATCATTCACAGGAAAATTCCAGGTTATTACTGTGCTGTTTGTGCTTTAAGACAACTTCTGCTGCTTTTTAAGGAAATTGCTTTATGTGGAATGCAGCTTTAGAGTGGTGCTATTAGAATGTGGTCAAAGATGTTTTTAGCCAAGTAAACGTGCGGTGTTCTTAACTGTGTGAAAGCCCTGCAGCGTTACTTCCTTCCCCTTTCTCCTCTGTGATGCTAAAGCATTGCCATCAGTAATCTGGGTCAGCCTCTGTGTCTCTCTGATGTTGATGTCTGCAAATTCATGTCTGAAGTGCAATTCCTTTACTGTATGTCCACAGTGGCGTTCAGAGCTTTGCATGCTTTCCTGACTATATCTTTCTAAACATGACAGATTTCTCTTACAATTTTCAGACGATGATCCTTGAAGTGGCAAAGGTTTTAATAGCTTCATTGGCTTCTCTTAGCTCTAATATTTGGCCTTAAACCTTTCAGAAATCTCAAAGTGAGGAGAACAGCAACCATTTCACTTGATTTCCAGAAAGTATCAGTTTCCACATTAGAAAAGGTCGATTTTTTCTGTGGTTTTGTAAGCAGATCAGTTGCTTGGGATGTTAAAACTGGGAAAGTACCTATAAATAGCATCCAAGTCAATTGCAAAACCCTTCAGTAATGAATTTAAACGTTTCCCGTGAAAATATTGATCTTTGTCACTGGCAGGTTTTTAGGGGTTTTTCATTCCTCATCACTGATATTTTTCCTTTCATATGGCCTAAAGTCCAAAAGAACTTTTTTAGAAGTCACAATGGAAACTTCTTGGAAAAGATGGGAGGTGAGGATGTGTTCCCTTTACAAAGCCTTTGCTGCAGCTGAGAATAGAGAAGGCAGAACATTCTCCTGAAGGTGCATCCATGTTTTTCATTCATATCCTCCTTCCTTTATTTCTTTTTTTTTTTTTAATTCTATGGAAAGTCATGGAATTACAGTTTTATTTCCACTAAACAAAAGGAAGTTTAAGGGAAAAAAAAAAGGGTATCTCTGCAATCTTGAAACATGGAATCATTTACTCACAGAATCCCAGACTGGTTTGGGTTGGAGAGACCTTAAAGTTCATCCAGTTCCAGCCCCCTGCCATGGGCAAGGACGCCTTCCACTAGAGCAGGTTGCTCCAAGCCCCTTCCAACCTGGCCCTGAGCACTGCCGGGGATGGGGCAGCCACAGCTTCTCTGGGCACCCTGTGCCAGCGCCTCAGCACCCTCACAGGGAAGAGCTTCTTTTAAATTCTCAGAAAAGCCTCAAACCCCTGAATGAAACCTCCTGGACAGTAGGGCGCTGCAGTGGGGCAGCTGTGTCCTACAAAGAGAGAGCTAGGGCAATAACTGCTCAGGGCTGCTTTCGTATGAATGTCATGATGACAGTTGGCTCAATTGTTCTTGTCCTTTTGCAATGCATGCATTTTGTGGCAGTAGGTCACATTTCCAGACGGGCAATGCTTCAGCAATTGCATCGAATCAGTAAATTCTCACACGACGAGCGTCACTGTACTGCTCAGACATGGATGAACAAAGGTAAGACCCAAGAACGCTGACTTCGTTTTTATCCTAGCATGTGAGTTGAAGTGTCATGTGTGTTTCTGTCAGTGAGGTCGCTAGCAGAGGGTTTGCCGTTGCTTTTAAATCAGAAGCCTTCTATTTGTGTGCTGCTGCTCATGGCTGGAGTTTAACAATCAGTCTGGTGTTACCAAGGAAGTTGGATCCCAAGTTTCCATCTGCATCTCACTAACCCAAACCATGCATAGGACAGAGCTGAATGAAAACACCTTGAAGAAAGCAAGACTGGTGGTGATAGTGGTGTCGTGTGCTTTTGACCCATGGAATGCGGCTTTCTAAAATGCACTGGCTGCAGATGATAATGCTTTTGCTCAGAGCTGCTCATAGTCTTAACAGTGTGAATAGCAGCGTCTCTCAAATGAGACTCACATGTTAGCTCCAGGAGGATGCTGGACTAGTCTGATGGTGCTCTCAGCCCCTCTGCTGCTAGCTGCAGGAGCAGCCTAGAGACCTGTTTGGAAATTCAGGTCTGCAAGTGTAAGAGGAGGAAAAAGGGCATGGTCATCTGGGAGAGATGGTTGGGAGGGAGCAGGGGGATCCTGGGAGCTGGATATGCGCCTTTCAGAGCAAAGGAATCCTGGACTCCCTCAAAGCAGGAGGCAGTTCAGAGGCAGGAGCCCATTTATGAGGAAGTGTCATTTAGCAGGAAGTTCTGCAGAGGAGGAGAAGAGGGAAAGAACTGAGGAGCAGAAAAATATCTGCCTTTCACATACATCATCCTATCCCCTTATTGAAGCAGGGAGTCCAAGTAAACTTTGTTTGACCTAGGTTGCAGGGAGTACCTAGATGTGGTCCTGTAGAAAGATGCTGTAGTTGACATTGTTGCTGCACTCAGCGTGCAGTGAGAGAAAACAAAACTGTAAGAGCAAACCTGGAATATGGCAGTTGGGTTAAGGATTACTGCAGATTGGCAGTGTTTACACAGGTCGACCTTTAAACAATGGGACATCATTTTAAAACATAGCAATCATGCTAGGGAAGGATGTGGCAAGTTCTAAAATTTCCCAAAGAAAGTGGTTTTATATTTCTCCAGGACACAATTGAGTGGTTTCTAAATAGAGAATTTGGGGTAGAATTTCTCTGAGAAAGGAGTCCCAGGGTATAGGCCTGAAGTAAATCTTACCCTGAAAGAGGAAGAGATTTCTACCTTGCTTTAGAGCTAGCCAACAAAGCCACACAGTGATTGCAGCCTTTGATGGGGTTTGGGTCACTGTTCGCATATGTTTAATGACATTAAAATCTGACATTTATCATGCTGGTGTTCAGAATATCAGTTTGAGTAGTGCATTTAATACAAAATGGCACAGTGTGTTCCCAGAAGTGTCCTGAGGATTCTGTCTGTTAGAGGCAGTTCTGCAAAGATGTATTGGTTAACTGAGCACAGGAGTGAGGAACATTTCTTGTTAATTTAGGGAGGGAGAAAGCTTGATGACACATGCAAATGGCACATCATATATTTTAAGTTCTGTGTATGTCGCCCACACTAACTGCATTTGTCCTTTCAACATCTTTCTCAGTTTGAGCGCCACCATATTTGAATTCTGTGTGACTGTGATATTAATACACCTGTTAAAGAGAAAATGAATTGCATACTAACATTTTCTTCAAATCAGGTACCCTTTAGGGGGGGGAAAGATATATATAAATATATATATATGTGGATCCCTGATCTCTGCCTTGAAATTACTGATTTCCCCTTCTTTACCTGGCAGCTGTCGCTGTGCTTAGGAAGGAGCTGGGCCAACCAGTCCACTGCAGGAGACAAAATACAAAGTGCTAGGGGTTATGGGAGACACTGATTCTCAAGGTATTCAAAGCTGTGTTTGCACATGAATAAACAATCCCAGTTATATTTAGCAACAGTGAGCCACATCGAGAGAGCTACAACAGTGCCTACATGAAGGTGAAACGGGGTGAGGGCAGAGCTTAGAAGGTCAAGTACATGTAAGTTCCTCTTCCATGAGAGCGCCAGGGGTGGCTGTTCCTGTGGAGCTGCTGTTTAATGAGTTATAGGTGCCCTCAAAGAATAGAAGCTGACCCAAGTGCAAAAGAGCAGCAGGAGACTCTGCACCCTCCATCCTTGAGTGCCATCTTTTAGGGTAGCAAATGCGGTAACACTTGGTGTGGTTCCAGCAGTGCTTTGCTGTGGTTGTTTCCAGCGTTTCCCAGGTAGCTGCTGTGAAGAGGATAATTTCAAAGCAGTTGACACTGAGTCATCTGGGTACAGGAATGTAGTGCTGCAGTGCATGATGTGAGGAAAAGATGCAGCAGCAAAACTGCTGCTTCTGGGGGAGAGCTCGAACCACATACACAATGTAAGGCTTAGCCCAGTGTTAAGCTGGAGTACGTGAGAAAGTCCTTTTCTCATTTTATTCTTCAGTTATGGAAGAAAAGTGTTCCTCAGTTTAGACCTTTCTACTGGCTCTAAAGAGACAGCTCACTCTCACTCTTCTGAGCTATAACAAGGATCATTTCATACCAGACGCAGTTCTACTTCATAGTGATAGGTTCAGAAGCAAGCCTTTTATCTGAAGTCCAATAGCTTCAACTATTTCTCCGTCTCCAGAGCCTCCTGGTCCTCTAGTTACTGTTGCAGAAGAGCATGTGAGGTTTTCAATGATCTAGCCATATGTTTGACTGCAGGCTAGTTGAGAGCACGGATTGATTTGCAAAGGCTGTGCTAGCAGCCAGCCCTACTTTCTTCATCCCTCTGGCTCCTCTGCTCTTCAGTAACCTTTTAACCTTAGTGTGCTTTATAGCCTCCAGTGCGTGGCCACCGACAGTTCCTGCTAATGCCAGGAGCTCCCTTGCACAGCTTTGTGCTTCCTTCCTGGCACTAGGCAAAGCAGAGCAGAGATCCCTAGCCCTACAGCAGCTAGGCCCTCTCTGCTGCTATTCCTCTCTGAGAAGCTCAGAGAGTCTCCAAACCGATGTATTGCAGTGAGGACAATACAACTCTGCCTCCAGCTGGCTCCTGCTGTTGCCTGCTGAAGCTTAGGCAGAAAGACGAAGCAATCAGCCCAGGCTCACTATGCTGTTGGTGCCAGCAGCACAGAGCAGGTTTCTCTCTTTGCTCCCTGGGAACCCGGAGTTGATTTCTACCCCGGGGTGTTTTGGATGTTGGGATCAGTTTAGCAGTTTTTTTCCCAGAGAGCAGTTATTAACAGCTTGACAATAAATGATGGCTATGAATGCAGTGCTAGAACGTCCTAGCAATGGAAACAAGGGCAGAGCAAAGGACACATGCTCTCTGAAGTTGGTAATGGCGTCCCCCTTCGTGTCCTACAGCAATGAGATACATGGATTAATTTAAAATGCATTGGTAACATATGGGTCTAAAATTATTCCATGCTCTTTAGAACAAGTCCTTTGAGCTAGGGCTGTTGTAAATTCTAATTAGTCTATGCTAATCTCCATAATAAGCAGCTATTTCTAATGCAGATCCAACTGATGAGGTCTGACAGCATTTTTCACACTTACTTATACACTGGCAGCAAGCTGGTATCAGAATGTTTGCTCAGGTTACAAACGCTCTCTATTTTCTGTACTCTACAGGGAGTTTGTATTTGCTGCAGGCTTGTGCCTCTTCAAGGATTGCCAGTTTATGCCTGTTTGCTTGTATTTATTTATGCAGAAAATAGAGAAAACTCCTTCAGCCGTTCCCGAAGCTCCAGCGTGTCCAGCATCGACAGGGACTCCAAGGAGTCCATTACTGCTTTGTACTTCATGGAGTCCTTTGCCCGCAAGAACGACTCCGCTGTCTCCTCATGTCTCTGGGTTGGAACAGGCCTTGGTATGGTCTTAATCCTGTCCCTTAATCTGCCCGCTACTGATGATCTACGGCTGTCAGAGCCGGTCATGGTGTCACCAAGCGGTAAGAGTGCAACTCTTTTCCTGGCTAATACCTGCCTTAGTACAAGGGGGGAATAACTGCATGATTTTGTATGGCCTTTGGGGCAGGAATTTCTCAATACATGTATGAATCATTGGTTACTCACTACACTAAAGGCACACAGGTAAATAAAGATGCTCTGGGAGACCTGCAGCTTCATGAACTGAGATGCTTCAGTTGTGTTGGTTCTGAAGAGTACTTTGTGTCATGGGCGAAGTTACATGTTTCTTGTGAGGAGAGGGAAGCAGAGTTCCTTCACATTGTGAAATTACAGTCCTGCGTAACGGCTCTGATCCTATAGCAGTCCTATCTGGAATGCTGGGAAGTGTTTCACTGTCTGTGTATCAGAAAGCTGCAGAGAGGCAGAAGGGAGTTCAGGAAAGGAAACAAAAATGTTGGCAGGTTGAGGTACCTGGAGAGATCCCTGGCTGAGTGAGTGGCAGATGGTGTGGCAGAGAGAACAGAGGGCTGGGAGAGGTCAGGTCTGAGGAGAGGCAGTGTGCACTTAATACCTTTAAAGTAAAATCATGACCAAAATCAGGGAATGTGCAGGAATAGAGAGTTTCCTACCCACCGGCTTCTGTAGAAGAACAATGCTCAAGGTCACCAGACTAAGAGCAGCAATTTTACTGCTAGGGAACAAATATGCTACTAGTGTAACATAAAGGCAACAGCCTATATGGTTTTCAACAGCATGTGTTATATAGATTATTTAATATCTCTTGCCTTAGACTTTTTCAGTGCTGGCAGCCTGTTTGTTCACCTTGTTGTGTGGTCAGGAAGAACAGATTGCGCAAGACTTGTCGCCTAAGCTAGATGAATGTGTTTGCTCTGTTTACAAGAGCTGAACATCAGCTGTGCTGCACGCGTTCACAGTGCTGACAACCAGCTTCATTGTGGGGCCAGCACCAGTGAGAACAAATCATGTTTTGCAGGCACAGTTCTGACACTGAAAGGAGCTGTGCTGACCTTCGCGTGCTTGGACTGCATGGGGACATTGACACATCCACCGTATGAAGTATGGAGGGACCCACACAGTGCTGATGATGGTGAAAAGACAAGGAGAAGGAAGCTTGTCATGCATTCCCCTTCCTCCTCCCAGGACATGGGTGATCATCAATTTGCGGTCATTTGTTCAGAAAAACAAGCCAAAGTCTTCTCATTGCCTTCCCAAACATGTCTTTATGTCCACAACATCACCGAAACGTCCTTTTTATTGCGAGCAGATGTGGTCACCCTCTGTAACAGCGTCTGTCTGGCGTGCTTTTGTGCCAATGGGCACATCATGACACTGAGGTACTTATCTAACTAATCTTGGGGCAAAACTAAGCAAAGAGGTGGCACAGTGCTGTCACATTCCACTTGTGTTTGCTCCACAGTGCCTGATGCTTTGCATTAACTCCCTGGTGGGTGCATTTAATGCCCTGCCTTGCCACTGCCATACGTGTTCCTTGGCCTGTCTCCACACAGGGAGTTAAGGCAGTTGCGTAGCAAAGCGGACTGTTCTTTCATAGTCATTTCCTCCCCACCCATGGTAACTGATGCCTGATGCTTTTTAACTGTCATAAAAGAAAACCCTCATAACTTTGCTCAGTTATGGTAGGTCAGGTATGGAGGATAGAACAACTCGTGCACCAAGGGTCCTGTTCTTCCAGTGTGAAGCAGCAAGTCCCACTCTTGCCATGTCAGATTTTCCACTTAGAGGGCCTGGTTTCCCTTCCTTGTCACCTCTGCCAGTGAGCTGACTGCGCAGTAGCTCTCTAGCTATGCCCTCACCTGCTAAAACTTCTTCAGTCAAAGAAGCGATGTATGGTGGGAAGGCAGCGTGTAGAGCTTTCAGCTTAGAGCTGCGCTTTAACTATTCCAGTTACGGAAAGCATGACCTTAAATGTTGGTTTAAAATGCAGCCCCAAAGCAGGTGTAGCAGGAGTGGCGACCGGTGAACTAACGTGGGTGTCTGCTTCCCGGCAGCTTGCCCAGCCTCCGCCCGCTGCTGGACATCAACTACTTGCCAGTAACAGACATGAGGATAGCACGGACCTTTTGTTTCACTAACGAAGGGCAAGCTCTGTACCTCAGCTCTCCCACAGAGATCCAGCGCCTGACTTACAGCCAGGAGATGTGTGACAATCTGCAGGTAAGGCTCAAACCTTATGGTGCTCAAACCTTTGGTGCCTTTGTGCTTGTGTGGGAGGGCTGGTGGCCTGACTTGTCAGGTGTACGTTGCCTCGTGTTCCCTGGTGGATTTCAGTATTTGAAGTGCAGGCTGTGCTGCAGGAGCAGGACAGGCGTGTTTTTCTCCACTTGCCATGGCTGAATGATGCCAAACCAGCTCTGTTACTGTTTGGACCTTTTCGTGGCACTGTCACCTTGCTCCTGTGCCTGAGCCTACACCTTGCCCACATTTAGCTGCAGTCTCTGCTGGCTCCATACAGAGGCAGATTTGTGCCCATGTGGGACTCTTCACAACCCAGTTCCTTAAGTCCTACCGTATGAAAGACCAACTGTTAGAAATGACTGAAGGGAAAGAAGCGGAAGCTACACATGGATAACAACAACAGTTGGTACCAGCATGTGTCCAGCCACAGCAACTGCCTCAGTAACAATATGAATTCCTTCCTGTATTTTGAATCATTTATTATTTTAACTCTTAAAAATGCCTGAATACCTACAGCTCGCAGGAGATTGGTGGGAGCAGGAGACAAACCAGTGCGGTTAGCATCAAAAACTGTGCTCTGCTTTCATCTATTTTTTGATTATATACCATTAGGTTTACTCCAGTAATTGGTACTCCCCTTCCTCCACAAGAGGAAAGCATCTCCCATTTTACATTAAAATACAGAAGCTATTGTAAAGATCTAATTACAAGAATTAATTTGAGCAAAAGGTCTTTACGAGGTGAGATTCCAGTTGGGGGTTTTGGATTTGGGGCTTTTTTTACAGTGGAAATGCAAATTAAAATTTCATTTGCTGAAGAGGAGGAATTGTGAGAGGTTATAGGGAGAAACTCAGTAATAAAAGGGGAAAAAAAGGGGGGGGGGGTAAAGCTCTAGGTTATATAATTAGCAATGAACTAGGATAGACCTATAAAAGAAACAGTCCTGCCAGCACTCATTATGCCCCATGGAATAACGTGCTGAGCTCCCATCACAGCACTGCCTGTCTCAAGTCTGAAAAAGCCCTGTGAGCAGCAAGCATCGCACACGAGCTTTTGCCCATTGGAGAAGAGGCTGTTTTGCATGGAACCACCTGTAAAATGATCAGAAGGTCTGATCAAAGTGTCTTAGAATATGGACCTACAGCGAGAGGCTCTTACAAGCTACATCATTTTGTTTATTAACCTTAATAGCGTCATACGACAGACAACCAGGGGGAAGCTCAGCCCTTGCTTCTCTGTGCTGCCAGGCTGCGGCTGCTGCTACCTCGGCTGTAGGTGGAGGACAGCAGAAGGCTTGCCCGGTCGTCGTGCTTGTGCCCAGAGCAGATGACCCGGTGTCACCTCCTGCCTGGGAAAACAGAGCCAGGCTCACAGGTGCCTCCACTTGGCCACTGCGGGCTGCAGTGATTTTTCTCCCAGAGCAGGTGCCTGTGCAGAGGAGCGGAAGCACTGCTGCCCTCAGCACTCACCCTCCCCGGAGCAGAGTGCTCTGTGCAGCACAACAGCGTATCAGGGCTTGGGTGAGCAAACAGAGCTGAGAGACAGGGCAGCGAGTGCTCCCAGTGCGCGCAGCAACGCCGGTTCCAAACGCGGGTGGGACTGCATGCTTTCCAACCCAGTTCGATTCCGGAGAGCTCCCTTTTCCCAGTACTGCTGCAGATCAGTCTGAGCATCAGAGTTGGTTGGGCCAACAGCTCCGAGGTCTACCACCATGACAATGCCCTCAGCTTATTTAGCATTTCTGATGGCACTGCCACCATGCACACCACCAGCGGAGCACATGGGGAGGTATGGAAGGTGGTGGCATTTTGCTTACAAAAGCCCACAGAAACCAACCAAACAAGAAACCAGCAAACTCTGGGAGCTGCTTGGCAGCGCTGACCTCAGATAAGCTATGTAAAGAAAACAGGGAGTGACTGCCCCGCTTGTTTATTCAATTATATGTGGCCTCTGCTGTTTCTAAGCAAAATGCGATCTTATCACTGGTATTTACACTCTGTAGTGCGTATGGATTTTTTTTCTCTGTGGTAATGAACATAAGGCTGGGCAGTGAGAAACCAAGTCTCTCTGCAAGCATGAGTGAATCTGGTTAGTCTATTAGTCTGGTTAGTCTGCCTGTCATGATGCACAAATGCTAAGTACTCAGTAGTGTTTGCACAACAGAACCTTTTAAAAGGAGCCGATTAGATGCAATGCATGTGGACTCATTAATGCAAATAAAGAAGACACCCAGAACTGCTTCCATCTCACTAATTTTTCACATGGACTTTTGTCTAACTTTGCTAGGACATGCTTGGGGATTTGTTTACTCCCGTGGAAACACCAGAAGCCCAAAACAGAGGCTTTCTCAAAGGACTTTTTGGAGGAAGTGGACAAGCTTTTGACAGAGAGGAGCTTTGTAAGTAATTTATTGGGGTTGGGTTGGTTTTCTTTTAGAAATTAATTCATGGGATCCCCTGCCCTTTTCATAGAGGAATCATGGACTCAGACTGATGAGGGTTGGAAGGGACCTTAAAGCTCATCGGTTCCAAGCCCCTGCCACAGGCAGGGACACCTTCCACTAGAGCAGGATGCTCCAAGCCCCATCCAACCAGGCCTTGAACACTGCCAGGGACGGCAGTGCCAGGGGATGCCCTGTGCCAGAGCCTCACCGCCCTTCCATTGTTCCAATGTCTCAGCATCTATTCATTGTTAACCTCTGAATGGAGTGGTACACAAGGTTCAGAATCGTGGATGAAAAAGTAGACACCATGAACAAGGGGGAGGGTCCTCAGCTGCCTCTCACCATTCCTTCACCTTGGTAGCTTCTCTCAGGTGATTGAGGATGGGGTGCAGTACAACTGTGCTGTAGCTGTGCACAGAGCAGCGTCTTCCACGTGTGCCCTCTGTGCATCAAATGGCATCACCGCTGTGAGGCTGCAGCTCGAGGATGAGAGGCACTGACAGCACCACAGCCAGGGACTCACTCCTCTCTCTTTGTCCATTTCTCTTTTGCAGTTGGCGAGGCCACAGCAGGAAAAGCCTCTCGCAGTCTTGCCCAGCACATCCCCGGATCGGGTGGGATCGAAGGTGTGAGAGGTGCCGCAGGAGGTGTCATTGGGGACTTGACTCGTGCACGCATCGCCCTTGATGAGAGAGGACAGAAGCTGGGAGAGCTGGATGAAAGGACTGCGAGCATGATGGCCAGCGCCGAGGCGTTTTCCAAGCATGCCCATGAGGTAGGGGCCCTGGCACCACACACCCACAGCTAGGATCTGCCACCGTGCAACCAAGCTTTTGCTTCCCTTTGGGAAAGTCAGATATAGTTCTCCCAGTTCCCCCAGTCGAATTGGTTTAGGTGTACTCATGTTAACTAGCACAGCATCTTTCCTGATCCCAAACAATGAGAATGCCCAAAATAAACTCCCATTGCACACCTCTTCCTTTCATGTTTTCTTAAATGAGCATCTATTGCTAGCCTCTGAATTTAGAAGATGGCACTTCTCATCTCTCACCTTTCTGTTGGGGTGTTTTTTTAAGCCTCTCAGTGCAGCACATCTATGCAGTAGGGCAGAAATCAGGTAGGTGGATGTGTATAGAGGAACCTTTACAGATCCGACTGGGAAGAGGAGGAGAACAGTTCTTGTACAACACTGTGGTACAGTTCTATAGAATAGGACTTGCCTGGAACAGACACTTCTGTGCTTAGAGCTGGAAATGGAAAGTTCTTCCATCCCACGCTGTTAAGGCTGGGAATCAACTACAGTGATTTTCCTTGAAGATAAATCACTAAAGACTGCTTCTCAAAATGCATGGGTTTTATTTAACATCCACCACATCTCTGGACAAGACCTTTACATTTTTCTTGTTTTTTTAAGTCTGATGACAAAAAAAATAACCCAAACCAAAACCAACCACTCAAAAACCCCCAGCTTCCCCAAACCAACAGAAAGAATCTGCCTGGAATGCAAAGTGTTTCTATATTCAGGGCGTGTCTGCTGTGCTCCATAGGCAAACTTCTTTCTATGAGGAATAAAAAGAAGTTCTGGGTTATTCCCATAGCTCTGTACTTTTTGCTGCAGAAAATGGATTTAAGCTCCTCAGGAAAACTCTCCCAGTGCCCAGCAAGAGCAGGGCGCTCCTAAAAATTATTGGTTTTAAATGTCACAATTAATTATGAGATTCAAGATGAGGCCTTAGTGGGCTCAGGACCTGATGACACTGCTGGTAAAGTAACCCCGTTGCTCTTCCTTTTTAACTTACAGAGGTTGTGACAGTAACTGTGTCTAGGTCATGTGTGAGGTGCTGTAGAAACCCAGCTTGGTTTGGGTTGGAAGGGACCTTAAAGCTCACCCAGTTCCAAGCCCCTGCCACAAGCAGGGACACCTTCCACTTGCTCCAAGCCCCGTCCAACCTGCCAGGGATGGGGCAGCCACAGCTTCTCTGGGCACCCTGTGCCAGTGCCTCACCATCTTCACCGCTCTGCAAAGACTCCTCCCCGTGGTTTGTAACACTTTGTCTGTTTCCTGTTTCTGCAGGTGATGCTGAAATACAAGGACAAAAAGTGGTACCAGTTTTAGACTTTCCCAGAAGCTACTTGTGGCTTTAAGAACACCGTTCAGGGAAGCGGCACTCATTCCCAAATCTACCAGTCACTGGCCAGAGACAGGTTTTTTTTTCTCCTACAAGATGTTTTCCTGTTACTATTATTGGTTTCATCGCAATGGGAGTCAAGGAGAAATGATACAGACCATGAGATGGAAGCTGCAGTGACGTGGGTCTTACTCCAGCAGCTGGCTCATGCGGTAGACGATTCTTCCCCGAAAGCATCACTGTGGCATGTAGTTTCTCAGAGGTATGAACTGTGGGGCGTGCATCTGGTTGAAAATACTCTGTACAAACTCAAATGTTACTGCACTTACTTATAAACCTTTGCATGAGTGACAGCTTAAAAAACAAAACAAAAAAAAAGAGAAACAGAAAGCATGTTGTGATCGAAGCCAAATGGGATTTATTTCTATTCCGAGACAAAAAAAACCCCAAACCAAACACTTAAATGGCAGAAATCCTTATTTTTTAAAAGTGACATTACAAAAAGCCAGTACATTTCCAGCATGTTTGTTATTGTTTTCAACATAAAAATGAGTTGAGCTGTATTTTCTTACCTATCTGCTATTTATTTCCCTTAGAAACCTTGGTTTGAAATCAGTGCTCTCTAACCCCTACCAGAAGGATAAATAAATTCAAAATCCTATACCCTAAATTTACAGGTTTTTTTCAAGTAGCGAGACAGGCACTGTCTGAAATGTCATGAAAACATGAGCATTGAAGGGTTATTTGCGCTTCAGAGCACGACATGTCATCCTTAGCTGTACTTTCTAACATGTGCTCTAGATTCGTCTCAGTTGTCCTTGAAGGGGGCTATGGCAGTTGTCATTCCCGTGGCATCTGTGTCACTTGGTTGCCTTATTTCCCAGTCACAGGAATAGCAAACCAGCTTAGGAAAGAGTCTTCCAAGTGAGGAAAAGCAAGGTGGGGAAGCACAGCCCTGTCAAGTTCTGCTGGCAGAAGCTGCTTAGCAGCTTGTGCACCAGCGGTCAGTTGAAATTATGCTAAGGAAACTGCATGGTAACCCCCCTAGGGCTGGGGCAAAGATCACAGCAGCAA
>JANRGW010033394.1:0-29178 GCA_024733675.1 Psilopsiagon aymara
AGCGGTGCCCGCCGGGGGACGCTCGGTAATGTCCGCGGCGGGGGAGCGCTGCGCGGCTCGGGAGCTGGCCTGGGGGACCCCCGCTGCTCGCTCAGGGCTGGGGGGGCGTTTTCCCCTCCTCCCTGTTGCGTTCCGACCGCAAACTTCTGGCAGGGTTGAGGGATGGATGTAGGTAAATGCCGGCGCAGCTCTGCCTGTTTACCCGGTCCGGGGTAAAAGCGTGCCTAACCCGCGGGTTGCTTTGACGGTTTGAGAGCAGGAGAAGCGGACTTTGGGGTGTGGGGAGCCTTGGGTAGAAACGGGAACGGGTTAAGCTGCGAATGGTTGGGATTTTGCTGCGTTTCGCCTTAACGCTGCTCACTGAGCTAAGACAGACGCTGAATGCAGTATGTCTGATCTGTTCCGAGCAATAGAAGCCCAGCAAAACTCGGGCACTGCAGATGTTTTATTGCTAGGCTTATTATAAACTGTGCAAACAGTCGGTAGTCCCACGCGTCTCCCTGCAGCTTAGCGAGGTGCGTTTCACAGGGTTTGGATTTGGCTTTGGCTTTGGGTTTTAAACCGATCCGGAGCGCATAGGGCTGGATGGGATGCCCTGGTATCGCCGTCAGCTTTACAGTGTAATCTTGTTTGGAAATTGATCCAACTCATCTTGAAATGCAGCCAAGAAAGAAGTAAAGGCCGCAGGCCTCGTGCCGCCCTCTGCACCTCCTCACTGTGTCGTGTGGCTGTACAGTTGGGGTTCTTGTTTTGATGGTGTGGAAGCAGTGAAATGAGGACGTAAATGCTGAATGCCACTGATGGTACAATGCTAGGTAACTTTTCTGCTCCTTTATCCTCTTTCAGTGGGTGCCGATTTTTTTCTGTTGGAAGTTCATGATGGCTTCATGTTGGTGGTGAATGAATGTTGGGACTTGGTATTGTTGGTCTTTTTCTCCTAAATTTCAAGTAGAAATGGGAACTGTAGTAGAACCACAGCATGTTGATGGCTGAACCTATTTCCAGCTCTTACTAGGATTGAAAGCTGTGTGAGTAGCTTGTTCAGAGTTACTGGGGTCAATGGAATAATGTGGTACTGCGCTGGACGCATGTAAGCAGCAGCTTGCTGAAGATTGTTAATTTATTCACTGATACTTATTTACCTAAAGGCTACATTGAAAAGCTGCAGGAGTGAAGTTCCCATTGCTTGTAATCACAGTTCATCTGCATGATTGAGACATTGATTTAGGGTAAGTGAGGAAAAGGCCACTGCTAACAAACTAATGGTGAAGAACCACCCTGGGTATGGTTCTTTCTTCCCTGAATTACAATGCACTTAGGCTAAGCCTCCCTCCCCACCCAGCCTTCCACTAGCTCAAAAACCGTGTCAGCAGACTGAGTGGTAATCAATGACTGTGCAGTTTGAGCGATAGAGTGTCTGCTCATATCTAATCCATGAAGTTCTGTATCTTGATCAGACTTTGCAGGACAGCTATAAGAAGATAGAGGGGTAGAAAACCAGTGTAGTTCAGGCTGCTTTTGGCTTATAACTTTGTCCATTGTCCTCAGGGCAAAGAAATCGTATGCAATCAGAAGTTTGTTATGTTTCTTTTAAGTGATAAGCTTTCATTCACCAACAGGAATGATTTTTCTTTGAAATAAAATCAGGTGAGCAGTTAATTTTCATGTTAAACATGATATAGTTGAAGAGATAGTGAGGAAGCATTTATAGCTGAGCTGTTCTTCCATCTCACCTGAAAGGTGAGTTTACACCTGGTCCTTGAATTGAATGACAACACAGCACTCTAAATTTGCCTAGGTAGAACTTGACATTGTTCTTGGACTTGGTGCATAGTGTATTTAAACATCATCCTGATAAACATGTATGAAATCACCTTCTGAAATCAGTGTTGCAAAAGGGCTTGTGAGTATCTGTGAGACCAGTCACAGAGGCCGCGGGACTTGTTTCTTCTCTGCTGCCATCATACCTTTCTCCTCTGTGGGCATCGCAGTTCCATATGGGCTGCTAAGACTAAGAGGTACAGGAGTATGACACTTCTAGAAGACAGGTCAAGCAATGTCCACACAAGTGGTTTTGCTTAAAATGAATTCTGTACAGGCTCCTCAGTAAAAGGATGACCTTTCCTAATGCATTTCTTGCAAGGGGTGGTTTGTGGTTTTCTGTTTAATTCCATAATCTCCTGTACTAAAAGGAAAACCTGTCACACCCCGACACATTACTTATCTAACAAAATCTTCAAGTACTAAGGAGACAAAACAAAACATAGGGTTCTTTTGTCCAAGGGATTATGTCAGTGGCTTTGAAGCTCAGAAGTACCAGTATAGTCACTGCAGATGAATAGCATGGGTCGCATCATGAGAATTGCTGTGTTCAAGTCAAAAGGATGGAGTAGGTGTGGTTGATGTTGTGCTGTGTTTCTGAAGAGAACTGTCTTCAGCATTCATTTTGGTTTCCTTCACTGTAGGAATGAAACCAGCTGGGTTTGTTTCCTTTCACAGTCCAAGAGAGGACTTGCTTACTACAACTGAGATGATGAAGTGCTGTCCCTGGGAGTAGATTCTGGAATGGACACTCCACAGTGTTTTATCAGTGGGTTAAAACTGGGGGATAAAAGGCTTTAATTAATTGTTTTATTCCTCCAGGTTGTAGGAAACCAACTTTAACACCCATTGTCTCCAGTGCTTTAGACTGTGTCAAAAAGGGCACCAAATTTGAGTTGTATTTTGTATCTTCTTGATCAGTGGAGGCAAATGGAGAAGTATGCGGAGAACAGAGTAAAAAGTATTTGGGAGAACGCTAAATGTATAGTATACATTCAGTATGGTGTTTGAAATTGTCTTGGTTTTGGCTGGGATGGAGTTGGCTGTGCTTAAACCATGGCAGAGTGGAAGTTTTAATAGGCTAGCATTAAAGAACATGCTTTAGGTTGTATGCTGCTGAACTAGAGCAGGCCATCAGATAAACAACTGGAATGAGCACGGGTTTGTTGCAGTGCACTGCAGCATGTGTACATTAAACTCTGAGTCTGGAGTAAGTAAAATGCATTTGGGAACTGAATCTTGTGATACCCCCTGCTTAATGCCCTTGGGTCTGTGATGCATTGCTGTCCCAGGTCATGCCAGGTGGGTGCCTTTTGGGTTATACTGAGCAGGAATAGCACATTAAATACAGTCTAATAACTGCAGAGTCCTTAGAATGGGATTGAAGCTGGTCTGAAGGAAACACTTGAAATCCCTGATCTGGATGCAGGTTTCACTCAGCAAATCTGCTCTTATTTGCCCTGCATTCTGCTTATATAGCTGTAGCTTTTACTGTGGGTACGAGTCAGAGTCAGGTAATTCACTTTCTGTTTTTACCCTTCAGTTTTAGGGGGAGAAAAGAAAGAGGAGGGGGGAAGAAAAGTTTGAGATCATTGAACCTGCTTCTAGATCTTTGAAGACAAAAATATGTTGTCCCCAATCTGTGTGTAATACACGTTTCATTAAAGTTCCGAGTTTAAATGGAACCCATGTTTCAATATGCTCACCATTTACACCAACAAGTGAGAATACTGCAATTAATGCTTTGAAAAGTGGTTATTCTAAGTGGTGGGCTTCTCTTTCTGCTCTGTTTCTTTCTATCTGCAATGCAGATGTAACTTCAAAACTCACAGGCATGTTTCCTCATTCTCTAATGCATGTGAACCAAAGGTAGCAGTAAGTGCATTGTGTAATTGTATCAGTTTTTGCTGGCCATTAGGTTGTTAATGCCAGCCTGTAAGTCTTCTTGTTGGTTTTAGGTATTTTCTTCAGTGAAACTACCGCAAATGACAGCATAACAGCTATTAAAATAATTATTTAAGTATTTTAAATGAAGCCATTTGCCCTTTTCCCCCTTTTCTGTTCAACTCCATACAAATTGACTTTTTATGAGCTTGTAATCCTTGCCAGTCTGGGAATATAAACCACTCCACGACACCATCCAACCAGATATATATGTCAAGGTCAGGTTGGACAGAGCCTTGGGTGACGTGGTCAAGGGTGAGGCATCCCTGCCCACGGTGGGGGCTGGAACTGGATGATCTTAAGGTCCTTTCCAACCCAAACCAGTCTGGGATTCTGTGAGTTGAGGGCAGAAATTTGTGCCTCCTGGGAAGATACCATTGTGTCTTGCAAAATGTGACTTGGGAGGAACGACTGAAGTATTTGGAGACTGACATTTACGTTTGGAGTCGATCAGCTATTTGCTTTTATAGCTAAACACCCGCCATCTGCAAAGCGTGTTGCCTCTGATGATAGGAAACTCCTTGGTGTGCTCAGAAATGGTGTGAAGTTCAGACTTTCACCTGAAGAAGGAAAGTTCAAATGCAATAGCCTATGTGCTCATCTGTGAACAGAGTGCAAGTTGAGAACTGCTGTCTCTCTGACATAAAGGTGCAGTGGGGCTGTTGCTTCCTGAGGCTGACCTGAGAATCTCTCTACTACAGTTACCCAGTTTCGTTGTTGCTTTTAAAGCCCTATTGGCAGCAGTCAGTCTGGTAAGAACGAGATTAGTTTTAACTCTGGAGCATCTTGGAACAGGAGTGGAAGCTTTTGAGCTAGTGCTTGGCACTGGGCAGTGGTCCTCCTGCCCTTTCTGTGTAGGTAAAATGCACGCAACTATAGGCAATGAAAGCATGTAGTATGGGATACTTTTATACTACTAAGGCTTGAGTGGAAATGTTGAGCAAGATGAACCTTCTAGTGAGCACTCTTCCTGTTGAGAAGTTAGCTGTCAAAACCACTTTCTGTGGCTGCTTGAAATAGTTCAATGGAGAATGGACTGAAACAGTCTGGTTGGACAGGGCTTTGGGCAACATGGCCTAGGGTGAGGTGACCCTGCCTGTGGTAGGGCGGTTGAAACTGGGTGATCTTAAGGTCCTTCCCAACCCAAACCATTCTGTGATTCTAAATTGCCTTCTTCTTCTCTTCACAGACTGAAGAACAATGGCTTCCTTCAGCAACCTGACTATTGGCATTATTGTTGCCAGTTTTACTGTGTTTCAGCTCCTGTTCCACGTTGTAAGTTCTTGGGTGTCAACTCGAATAACACCTGGTTTTAACAATCTTAGCCAAAAAAGGAAGATTGAATGGAATTCAAGGTAAGAGTGTTCAAAACTAACTCCACCTAATGACCTGCCGGGAATTGTCAACTTCTCAATGCCCTATGTGCGTTTAACGCTGTGAATCTTTCCTGGGTGCTTTCCTGCCTTTTGAGCCATAAAGAAATATAGCAAAATGAGTTTTATTTGTAATATATTACCCTGAAAGGGTGCGTATTGGTGGTTGGAAAGAACCTTAAGATCACCTAGTTCCAACCCTAACCAGTCTGTGATTCTATATAGTACACAAGCTTAATTGGGTGAAATGAATTGATAGAGTATACCTTTAGCTTGAGTTGCCTATTGCAACTCTAAAATATTATGCAGATTTTTCTCCAGTTTGAAGCTCAAAACTCTGCTATGGGCTGTAACTCAAAATGCATTAGTTGTATCGCTGTTCCTCCTCAGTGCTATTTAAAGGCAGCATCAGGTGGATACTTCTAAAGTTGTTTCCGTTGTTCTAGGCAGCATTAGCAACTCAAATACTCTTGCCTTTCCATCTGGCAAATGTCCACCTGCCGTGTTCTTAAAGGCACCATCTTAATTTCAGTTTGATCTTTGACTAATTACCTATCTGCCAGAACAACGCTGTCGGATGCCAGTTCATGGTAGGAGTGCAGGTTAGGTTTATCTGTGTTACAACTGACAATGGAGGCAGACAGGGAAGCTAAACTAAACTGTTATCATGCTGGAGCTGAACTTTTGTCTCTGAGCCACATCAAGTGACCATAGAATTACACAATAGCCTTTCTGAGAACTTATTCCATGCCTCGTAGCTGTTGTAACAGCTTTGCATAACAACGTGTGAATTGTCTCACACATAGCAGGTTTGCTGGAAATAACCTGGGCTGTAATCTCCGGGCTGTTTTGTAGTGAGCTGTTCAACTGTTCAAGTTGATATAGCACCTTTTTTCACTTCTTTCCAAGCTTTTTCTTAGGGTTGATAGCAGGATGTAGATGTTAGCACATAAATGAGTCGCGGTCCAGTGCTGCTCCAGTGCTGGAGTTAGAAGGCATGGCACACAATGTGTCATTCATTGACAGCTTGTTGATGTTATACCTGAGGGAAGTGAAAGGAAGGCTAACTGGGCTTGCCTTCCTACATAAGACTGACCCCTAACTCTGCTAACCAATGTTCTGTCAAACTGCCTCAACACTCCGATGTTTCACCAAAACAAAGAGGCATCCCAAGGAGTATCTTACACGTTCAGAGGGTGTAGGTGGACATATACACATTCTGCAGACAGCTGTGCAGGTAGAGAAAGCTACTGTCACCCTGTAAAATGAGTTGGGTTAGCTTAAATGATTTAAAAGCAGATGGTTGTTACTTTGTCCTATATTGAACTGGTGTAGGGAGCACTCGCACAAATGGTTCTGTTGGCAGGCCTGAAGGAAACTGCCAACAGAACTGGCACAGAGGATGGTTATGCATTTTTATCAGCTCAGCTGCCTGAAATGAGCTGCAGCATTGAAAATGCATTGTTACAGTTTGGAGGGTTTTGTAATCAAACTTTGGAACTGCAGCTCTGGACTGTTTTCCGTGCTGTCAATTCTTGCCTTGAGACCTTCCAAGGGTGAGGAACCAATAATGTAATTGCTTCTGGAATCTTAAGCATGCAGATGCTTGAATTGAGTAAAAAGCTATACTTTGACACAAATGTAATATAACTCTTTATTGTGTTGTGCATAAATTCCTGTCACTTCTTCTATTAATTCACACTTGTACTGCTATTAAGCAGTTGGTAAGTATGTGTACATTTGGTAACAAAGGACTAAGTGTGCAACTTGTCAGTGCAACTTGTTTCTGTGCAGTTTAATGAGGAGTTAAAGGATACAAGCTTTGTCAGTATTCTCAAAGAACTGTGTGGAGCCCGATAGCTTGACCTAGATTCCATATTGAAATGAAGTGTTGCACTATTTCCCTCCTTCTGCCCTTTCTTCTGTAGAAAACTCCAAGTCCAGAGTCGAAGGCAATCTGTTTCTTTCTTCCTTTTGGTTTTTTATCCTCTCCCCCTTCATGTGCTGTGCTTGCGTATAGCTTGTATTCTGAACACGAAGGTTTGGATAAACAGCCACTCCTGAGACAAGTTGCAACTGAGCTATGTATCCTAAGATGAATTTTACCTCTGTCACCATTATCTTCTCCTCAAGTTCAAACCCACCAGGCATTTCTCAAATGCTAATACTATATGCCATGCTTTGGTTTAAAAGCGGAGCTCAGTTCCTAGCTCTCTGCGAACTCTGTGTTGTGAGAGTGGATGTCTTAATTGTGATAACTTCAATTTTCTTTGGTTATTCAATAGATAAAAAGATTTTACCAAAAAACCAGCCTGTGGCTAGTGGTTAGTAAATGTTCTCCTGCAGCTTGTTACATTTGACTGTTCAGCTTGCATAAATCTGCATTCATTTTTTGAAACACTTGGAAAAGTGCTGAAAATAACACGATGATACACTTTAAACAAATCATAAATAGAGACTTCTCTTATGAACGCGCAGCATTCACAGCTAACTAAACTTCATGTTAAGCACATTAAGGAGAGCATCACCCTTGTCTGCAACCTGCTCTGTCTTTGCAAAGTCTTCCTGAGGGAGTAAGGTGGGTTTGTCAAATCTTGCGTGGTGGAGTTGGGACTCCTGAGAGTGACTTACGCACATTTAAAATGTGAATGACTTCCAAATACATGTCTTTAATATGTACAAAGACAAAGCTAATAACTACCAGCATCTGTATATTTGTGTGCCTATTTTTCGTGCTGTGAATATGGTGCAAAGATGTTTCTGATGACACAGCCTCAAACTTGGAGTTCTCATCTTTAAAGGGTATCCATGATTCAGTAGAGCTATTTTAGCACATTTTTTTCCCTTCCTAGCCACACTCGAGAACTGGGAGAGCAAACAGCAGCTACATGGGATTAGGTGCAGTTTCTAGCAGTGTTAAACCCATGGCTAGAGGAGCAAGGTGACATGTTTTGGACCCATGCCCATTGCATTGTTCTGCCTTCCAAGAATACATGTGGACTCCAAAGGGCAGGAATGGCCGTGTCCTGTGTGCTGGCAGAAACCCTGTCAGGGCCTCTGTAAATAGGTAGTTCGTTTAAAGTGCTTGTTAACATTCAGAGTTTATCTACAGTGTACATGCACCCTGTATACTTGAGACTGGTGTCATTTGGATGGGGAGGGTTTAGTACCCAAGTATGGACAAGGCGACTGCGATTACTGTGACTTTATATAGGACAAGAGGAGTGTAAATAAAGCAAAGCTTTAAGAGGAGTGTGAATAAATCAGCGCTTTAAGAGGAGTGTAAATAAAGCAAAGTGAGCTGTTAGTTTATATGAACTCGTAGCTGTTGCACCTCAGATACTCAGCTACAACCTTTCGTTATACAAGTTTTCTCTTTGACAACCAGAATCTACTTCAAATGCACTTGAAATTCTGATGCTTTCCCTGATAGGTTTTTCATTGAATGCCCTTCTTTTCAAAACCTTCACTTGGCAGATTTATTATGGGTCGCCTTATTAACTTGGTGCCTGAAAGGAGGAACTTGGGCAGGACTCGGGGGCCAGTCTGGATGTGGAATGCATACAGATTTTCCAGCAAAATGGGACAACACTGCAAGTATTTGTTAGAGAACTGGATGTTATATTGTCTTTAAGGATTCATTCATAAAGGGGTAATAGGGGAAATGAAGATCTCTGTTACTTTAAGACCTTGTGTTCTGTTTAAGAGGCCCCTTGCTCCAGTCTAACGGATTCCTTCTTTTTGACTGTTTTTCCCACCTCTCATTGTATTGTGGTTGGATGTAGCGTAAAGAAGAGATGATTGACTTTCACAGAGGTATCTGGATGCAGCTGAGAGCTTAAGCACAGTATAGACAGTTGTGAGTGGCAGTACCTTCTTGTGACTGTAATCTCTTTTTTAGGACAGTGTCCACATTCCACGCCTTGGTGGTTGGTGGCTTTTGCCTCTATATTTTGGTGTACGATGACGCCGTTAATGCTGACCGTCTCTGGTAAGGAGTGTTACGTGTACCTTGTGTTTATGCAGTGAAGTAACATAACTGAGTATGTTCATTACTGAAATAATGAAGATCCCATTAAAATATGCAGTAGTTGTAACATTGGCCTTTCCTGTGTGTAGTAATAGATGATTAAATTGTTGTCTGCTTTGGATTTTTTTGTCATTGCATTCTGGTATCTTTAGAGAGACCTAATACAGTCTGAATGAGATCTGTTCATCATGTTGGAAAGCAGCAACGCTGTTATGCCTTCTCTTGTGTGTCTCTTGTGGTAAGCTTTGTTAGATGGAAGCTTTTATTCTGGTTTGAGTAGAACTTGTTCTAGGTAGTACAAAGGAAGTCATGAAGGCAGAAATGAAAGCCTCTTAGTGATGATAAATAAGTTGAATCTTTGCATTTACTGAATCATCCAGGAAAAAATTAAATTAATCAGAACTCAGTCCACTTTACTTCAACTGTTGCTTCTAAATAGCTTCTTCTGTTTGGATCTGTTCACACTGATTGCTGTCAGTGGTGGTATTTACATTTGGAAGAGTAAGGAAAACTTTGTATATGTATTAAAACCCGGTGGAAGTGTCTCTGATCTGTGAGTTTCAAATGGAAGGTTCGGGTTCATTTCATGGCAATATTTCTGTGCATTGTTGCTTGGTCAAAATTATCTTAGTGGTTTCAGGGTCTTGCCAACTGAAAGCGCACAGAGCATCCTCCAGATGTGGGAATCTGTGTTCTCAGTTACTAAATTAGGGATTCTAAAATGTGTGGAGTATCAGTGGACTTCAGACAGCTGCAGTGATTTGAATTCATGTTCATGCAAGTGATTAAGTGTAAACGAAGACCAAACATAATACTGCCCATGGCATGACAAGTGCTTATATGAAGTGAAATACAACTTTGCAATAGGCTTTCTTCTACAAGTGAAGTCAGAATTCAGATTTCCCCAGAATTTGCAGATGTACAATTTCTTCTAAGGCTGACTTTTTATATTACTCTTAGTTTTGATTTTAATTGAATAAGACTGAAGAGGAAGACCACCAAATTATATGGGAAATGCCATATGGCCTCTTGCAAGGCTGCTCAGTCTGGAAAACTAATGTCCTTTTGAAGTGCAGGGGTAAGCTGTGGCACTTGGTCATTTACAGAAATGAAGGGTGCGTAAGGCTTTCTATAGGAGTCTCTTATTAGCAATACAAGAAACATTTCTGCATCTAGTTTTAGCAGTGCTGAAGTAAATGTCCAGGAATCCTTCACGCAGCTTTCTTGCACTGTTCTAGCCCAAGCAGCCTGAAAATATTACACAGATGCTCTGATTTTAGACTACTGGGAAGGTTTTGATACAGACACTTTTTCTCTCTCACAGTTGCCACCATCCTTGTGTAGTCATTGACTTCATGAACGTTATCCAGTCAGCTCTTTTCTGTGGGATTTAAAGATCCCTCTATCTATAATGGCAAATCACAAGTTCTGAGCCTCTGTGTATGTCAGCCTAAATTCTGGCTTCATGTGAAGCTTAAATGCATGATGCCTATGATACCTGTATGTCTTGAAAGGGATCAGGACTCCTGCTGAGCATTTGGGTTCAGTGGAGACATGGTATTACTGTCAGGTAATGCCTGAATCTAGGTCTGATAGATGCTAACAAAGGATGATAGAGACTGGAGCACTGAGGAGTTAGAGGGAAGCATCAGTATAGTGTGTGTGTATCTTTTTTGATGCTCTAGGGCTTTGCAGAACACTTTGCCTTCTCTCTCTATGTAATGCAGACTAGCTAACATAGACAACGTAGAAATTCTTCTTGAGGTGGTGAGAATAACAAGGTAGGAAGTGTGGAGGTGGTAGAGATCAGATAAGGAAAAGGAGAGTCTGTGAATAAGTGAATTAAATTGGAGCTTCATAGAACAGGCTTCTGCATACAGCTGTCCACTTGATAGTCATTGCTCTTTGATTAGTGTTTTATATGACTCTGTATCTGCAAAGAAGCTTGAAGATAGCCATGTGGGCTTCTGTTTGTTCTGTCTGTCGGTGCATGTTCATGTGTCATTCATTTGGCACACATACCTCCTTAGCAATCACAAAAGAGAGAGCTCTTCCCTTTTGCTTATTCAGGTAACTCCGTTTGCCACTCCGGATTCTTGCCTGCATCGAAACTAGGCTGCAAACATCAGGGCTTGTAAGCTCCATTGCACTTTCCATTCAAGGAAATAGGTCAGGAAATCTAGGAGATTGTAGACTACATTCTAAGCTTCCCATTAATTAATCTCAATTTGTGATTCTAACATGGACTCTTCTTGAAGGGATGTGACAGATGGGCAGTGCAGCCTTGTATGTTGCTGAAATGCTGGTTTAGAAAGGCCGGAGAAGGTTTGTTGCAAGATGACCATTCCCAAGGAAAGAAGGGAGGAAAGTGAATGGTTCCCTGTCTCATCCAGTTAAGTCTCATTTACCGATACCAAGGAACAGTCGTGCATTCAGTCCTTTGCATCTGTTCTGGAGAAGAATACGAAGGTTCTTGAGAGCAGGCTCAATCTTTGTGATGATTTATTGAAGAGTGTTGGGAGCACTTACAAGTTTGGCTGTGATGGCAGAGCTCTAATGGGAGGGCTGTAACTAAAGAGTCTCTGTGTGTGAGAACACATCCGTTTATGCTCTGTGTCTAGCTGTGACGTTCAGAAGAGGTACACCAAAAGAGGCACTCAGCCTCCAACCTGCATAGTGCATGGAACCAGGTTTTGAGGCCGTGGAAAAACGTTCCTGATTGAAGTTGTAGTTAAGAGAGCTTCTATGGCTCCATTCGTAAGGGCATGAGTGAGCTCCATGCTCCCCTGCTCGTGGGTTTTGTCTCATCTAATGGCAGAAAGCGGGTTTTGCAGATCCTTCTGTTTTCCTGTAAGCTTCCCTCTCCCTCAGGGAAGCAGTCCGTGTTAGGCCAGATTGCAGTAATACAGGAAATCTCCTCCACTGCTCCATTCCAATGGGATTAAAAAACAAAGGCTAAGTAATAGCATTTTACTGCTTTCTAGCTGAGGGAGACTTTGTGTTGGAGGTGCTATAAGCAGAGTTGTGTTCCTTTTATCTCCAAAGGCTTACAACAAAACTTTCTTTCACAGTTTGTCTTGTACAGTCAACGTTGGGTAAATCTCTAGAGCTGTCACTTGAAGCTCAACTCATACTTACACAAACAAACTTACACCACTTAGTTAAAAACGTGTTATGATCTTCATGCTGAGGAAAAGAGATTTGCTTACCTAACTCAAAATGTGGCCGTACAGAGGACGGTGGAGGAAAGGATAAATACTGGAATGTGGATGATGCCCTTTCTTGAGGTGTATTCACAAGTTTGGGTTTGTTGAACACCCGTGAGGAACTGAGGTGGTGTATATGCTACTGAATGCCTGCTGAATGTTTGGCATCAGAAAGGAAGGGACAGAAGGTGTGAAACTCCTCTGGAAAGCATTTCTTCTCAAAGGTTCCTTGGTTTCAGAGAACTGTCAAGTAACTCCTTTCATGTCTCCTCCTACTCTGTTTATCCCTGTGAGTATCCATCATTTTATGAATATGAAAAGTACCAGCTGAGCAAGATATTTCTGTCCTCCTTCACAACGTTCTAACACTGGCAGAAGAACTAAAATGGAGATGCTGCATTCTCTTTTATCCTCTTTCCAGAGAAACCAGCTAAGGGTACTTGCTCTGTTCCAGCTCTAGACTCTAGCAAGGCTCTTGGGGCACTCTCTACCCCAAGGCAGGGGTATTCCTGGTCAGGGTAGTTAGTCGATGTCTTACAGCTGGGTGGAAAAGGAATCCATTTGCATAACTAGGACCTTTCTTAACCAAATCTTGAAGCATCTTACTGATGGGCCAAGAATGAGGTGACCTGGTAGACAGTATGTGTTTGATATATGTATATCCTTTGCAAATTGCCTTCTTACAAAGAGTGTAACTATGTACTTTTGGTATGTTTGCAGGGGGGACCCTTCAATTGTGAAACTGAATATTGCTATTACCACAGGCTACCTCATTTCTGGTAATTATGCAATGTGTATATAACACACAGAACCTGTATAGTTACATTGAGTCACTATGCCTATATATCTATACTGAGCCACTGTGCCAGGGATGTGACATGTGTATACAATAGTTTCTCCTGTGCCTTTTGAAATTGCTCATGGAGTTGTGGAATTGCAGGAGCTTGCCAATGGACGTGGAAGATGGAATATTATCTCCCCAAGTACGGAGGAAGTGCCACTGTGTGGCTTCAGGATGGTTTGCTACACAGCCCCCAACTCCAGCTCGGTTTTGTCCTTCAGCCTGTTGAGAAGGTGTCAAAGCAGTGCCCTTCAGACCCTCGGGGTGCTTACAGCTTATGGCTCTTTCGTCATGTGTTTCTTCCTATGAGCTCAGAATGCTGGCAGAAGGATATTAATAGCCTTCAGTACAAGCTGAGGCAAATGATGCTGTAGGATCATCCCTGCCCACCTCTTGGTCTCACTTTAAGCCAAAATTCAGTCATGTATAATGGGACAATTTTCATTATGTTCTTGAAATGGCATTTTATCCCACGCATATGTCCTTAATTATTTACTGTCAACTAAAACTGCTGTGGGAATTTTGCTGCAAATTGCTTTGGAGCTTTGTTTTAGGGTGCGTGGAGATAACACTGATTTATCAGAGCAAGACCCTGGTGTGGCTTGGACTGTTTTCAGGGGAAAGTACTCCTGTTAGGACAGAGTCTGGTCAGAGGCTGGACCTCACTATCTCCCAGACTAGTTTCCTCACCCCCCTGGAGATAGTCTGGTGATTGGCACCCTCCGTTACACTGTGGGTTAGTTTAAGTCTCTGTTCTTTTCCATAACAACTTCAGCTTTCATGTTTAAATTCATTGGTATCTATTTCTGAATAATTATGCATTAGAATGTCATGATGAATTAATGAGTGCCTTTGAATGGAGACCTGAACCTGGCCACTCATTCTGTCTCGCTCCCTTGTATAGTTAATGTTTAATTATTAATAGGAAGTGGAGGAGCTATGTCAGGTGATAGAAAGTCCTGCCTGAAGGTAGCTAATATAAAAGAGATCAAGACTCTCATTGGCGATACAAAAGGCACAGGAGTAAAGTCTTTGATTGGTAAACCTTGGTCACTAGTATTCCAGTTTAAAGTACTCATTTGCAGCAAGGAGGGGCAGAAATTGCTTGTTCCAATACAAAAACCTTCTGAAATCTTAGACCATCATAGGAGAAGAAAGAACGTTTGTGTCAAAGCATTAACTCAGGCCCACTGCACCCCTGCTGCAGTAAATGGAAAGTTCCGATTGAAGAAAGCAAACATGCTTCTCATTCCAAGTGTCCCTGGCAGAATATGTTTAGGAAATGGTTCAGTGTTAGCCAGTATATGTCCTTTTCGATTCACAGGTGCCCTATAATAGATCCCTGCATGTATTTGTATATGGTGTGCCTGCCGTAGCCCCCATCCCCTCTGGTTTTGGTTGGGTTTTCACTTCTCCCAAATCTTTGGGTTCAGAAGGGCGAAGTCTTGCTCCAAGCGTCTGAATGCACGTTTTTCCTCCCAGATACTTCAGCTTCTGCACTTCTGTTGAAGTGGAGCATTGTAATTTATAGCAGCTGATGGAAGAAAACTGTTGCTCAAACGCTTTGACTAAAGTCGGGCCTCAGAATGAAGGCTTTTCTCTTACGAGATAGTGTTTCTACTGATGCCCTCTGTTGGCATTTACACCTCTAAAGCTATTGCGAGGTAAAAGGTAATATAATACATTGTTCTTTATCGTTATTTCTTTTCTCTTGTAGATTTGTTGCTTATTATTTACTACTGGAAGGCAATTGGTGACAAATATTTTGTAATACATCACTTGGCAGCTCTCTATGCTTACTATTTTGTACTGGTGAGTGCTGTATTTTTCCAGTCACATAACAAGCAGGTGGCATTGAGGACAATTTAGAGCTCTCATTTGCTTAATGTTTAGCCAGTTCTCCATTGGCTGGTGCCCTAGCTTTGTGAAAGGTGCATTTCTATGTACAGTCACTGTTACTTTCTAAATGGTTTTATCAGTCATTTGTGGTACGTGTGTAACATTTCCCTATTACAGTCCTTCAGCACAAATATGTACCTTGTTTAACAGCTGAACTTAAAACTCTACTCAGTTTTTGCTGTAGAGGGCTTTTTGACCTAGGGCCTTTTCAAATGGTTGTAGAAAAGGCTTTCAAATAACCCCCCCCAGTCTGAAGTTAGTTGAAGAATTGGAAGGAAATGGTTCCAAGTGGTTATGTTCTGCTTGTGACTGTATTGCAAAGCCATTGGTCAGTGATCCATAATCCTGGTGGAGGAGGTGCTACAATCAGCTGGGTGGCTTTTTCCTGTAAGGTTACTTTGGTGGGGAGACCATGGATGATTAACTGTGGCTGTCTGTAAGTATCTGTCACATGCATACACTGAAGGGAAAAGGGGGAAGAGAAGGACACTGTCCTGGGATAAAACCTCACTTAGTTATTCCTTGCTGCTGCTGGAGTTTCTCAAAGCTGCCCATGTGACTTCGTAGAAGTCCCACTGACCTCTGGAACAGTGCTCCTGAATTCCTTCTGTAAAGCTTAGGCAGTAGAAAAGAAATCTTATAAAATGCATTTTACTTCATTTACCACATTTCTTTGCCTGCCCCCTGTGTGAATCACAGCCTTGCAGTGCTCAAAGTGTTGAGGTGCCAGATTACTGTCACATTGCCCACGTAATGGGGATGAAGGCTCCTGAGAAGTAAATGCTCTGTTTGGGGCTGAAGATAATTAGATCTTCTAATGTTATCATGGATGGAAGTGAATTAGAGCCGAAGATTAATGAAAATACCAGTCGCAGGGCTAATCCCTGATGCAGGAAAATCATCCGTTGTTTGTGGACTTAACAAAGTCTGTTTTTTGCGGGAACTTTATTTAAATCAGTTATTATTTGGCTGTAGCTCTGCCCTTGGATGTCTGTGTGTCACTGTCATTCTCTTTATCTTCAGAGAAAGTTACTCCTAAGTATATTGTTGAAAATATGGCTCTTGAAGATAGGAAAGAATCTGATGAAGAACACAGATTCTCTGTTTGGTGTAGTGTGAACTGAAGTCACTGAAGTAGTGGGTACAAGCATGGTTGGTGAGGGAATGGGGAATCATGACAGGCACTACATAGATTGTTCATGAAGCCTACCAAAAAGTCTTTTTATCTCTCCATCTGCTGCTGGCCCAGCCTTTGTGTAATGGAGCACAACCAAACGATAAGGCAGAGAATATGCTGTACTTTGTCACTTGGGGGAGAGTGCTCAGTTACAACGTGTATCAATGTGAATGTGCCACGCAGTCATCTGGATGCTGCCACGGAGGAGATGTGATCATCTTCCAACTCACAGGGCATGGCTGGGGCTGTGGCACAGCTGGTGGGAAGGGTTTCCCCTGCAGTGTGCGAGGGGGAAGAAAAGGCTTTATGTGCCCTTTCTGCTGGGAATTCATCTTCACAGGGTGAATTATGTTCCTAAACCAACACAGGGGCACTTTTCTTTAGCTTACAGTGTTTATTTTGGGGCTTGTTTAAACATTGAGAAACCCCAAATCTTTGTAATTCTCTCAGTAATAGTATTATTGTCATTACAACCCAGGCCTGCTTGTGCCAGCCTTGTGTCACTGGCTTTCCATGGCCACTTAACTGTAAGCTTCTTCATTTAAATAGTACTGGTTTGAGCTACCTGAGGTCCAATTGCAGCTTTGGAGGTAAACCTCATGTTGAAGTTGGGAGGAAGTTGCCTGGAGCTGGTGAACTTGTTTGCTGCTGTTTTAATGACGAAGTCGAGATGCTGCGTCAATCTGTGTGTACTTGAAGGCTGTAATCAAGGTTTCACGTGCCCACTGTTGATTTTTCAATGTCTGCTTTGTTTTGCTAACCAGAGCAAAGGTCTGCTGGCTTACTTTGGAAACTTCCGCCTGCTTGCAGAGTTCTCCACTCCTTTTGTCAATCAGCGGTAAGTGCTCAGGGGATGTTTGCATCGCGGCTTTACATCTTCATGTGTATCCTGAGTTCTGTCACTTGGGAAGTCTTTCCTGTTGTCAAATGGGAATTTATGTAGATTGGATGTGTAAATGTTCATATCTATAACCTAAGGATTATGATGTGGAAACCTTTGTTGCTGCTATAGCTGCAGCAATATGACTAATGCATTCACCCGAGGTCCTTTCTAGAGTAGACCGTTCTTCATATCTGATACCATTTTAAAATGAAGCTTCTGAACAGAAAACCTGACAAGCATGAGTGTTCGTTATCCTCTTTCTGTTCATTTAATGATTCTGATAAAGCCATCATTTTCAATAGGGATTTTTTTCAGTATTGTGGATTAGGAAAAGATAACACCACCATCAGAATCCTAGAACAGAACTGCACTGCCTTACCTGACTGGAAGTTTATTTGCAGTGCTGCACGTGTATAGATCAATATTAATATATGAATACATAGAATAATATCAGTGCATATTCTTTATTTACTTTCAAAAATAGATCTGGGTATTATTTTGAGGATTTAAACAAGAAAAATAGCAGAGCAGCTCAGTCTGTCTGGTTAATCTTCACACTTGCGTTCGAAGAAGGAAGTGGCGGAAGGCATTTTGCAGAGCTCAGTGAGCTGAAGCCTGCCGTGGCTTCTGACCATGGCATTGCTACCAGGATTGCTGCTGTGGGTATCAGAAAGGGAGCACCATGATGCCCTCTACCACGGGCAGAGGAAGCAGTCAGTGGAGTTTCTCAGTGCTCTGCGGGAGGTGACCTCTGGGCTGTGGCATAGTCACTGTGACCCAGCTGGGTACAGGGACCTGCGCCAGGAAAACCTCGCCTCAGGAGAGGGGCTTTGGTACAGGGCAGTGCTGGCCTCCTTTCCCAGAACTTCTGAACGTGTGTGGCGTCTGTTTTCCAGGCATCTGGTAGAGAAAGGGTACTGTAAGGCAAAGAGGGGCTACATGTAGTCCTCCTGCAGACAGGGGATCTGAGTCTTACCCATCACTGCATACGACTGTAAACTCCAGAATATTTGATGAGACTGGATCATTCCTTGGATTTCTAAGAATAAAAAAGGTTGTGCTGAGACCCCTTTCAAACGTGAGCTTGGCAAACTGAAGTTGCAGGAGGGAAGGCTGGGATAATGGAGGTCTCCAGAGGTTGCTTCTGTTTGCCCGAGTGGAGTCGGAGATTAGAGTCTAATGTAGTCTGTGCTCTGTGTGCAGAAGAACTGAGGAATGAGGAAACTTCTTTAAACTTGTTTTTAGCAATACAAGGAAGAGGAGAGTAAGAAGATGAGAAAGGTTGCGTTACATTCTAGGTTTCTCTATTGACATTCATGTCTGAGTGAATGGCTGTTGTCCCAGCTGACTTCCACCAGGACAGGATTCATCCTGGGTTGAAGTGGTACCTGTACTGATGCTTATCTTTCAGACTGCCTTAGGAAGCATTGTGCTATGTCTGGCTATTAAAAGTAACCCGTAGTATACTTTCTAAATGCCTTGTGGGGAGATCGTGTGTCTTTGAATGCGGGCTCTTCTTTCTCAGAAATCACTGCAGGAGGTAACAGTCCCTTGCACTAAGGGACAGAATCTCATCAGTGCAGGAATGGGTTTGGGGGTTATTTTGGGTGGGGTTTTGTGTGGATATTTCAGGGGGGTTTTAATTACATTTGAAGAGAACCAGACCCTCCATGCAGAAAGTTGTGGATAATGATAATGACTTCCATTATGTTTCTTGTTTGCATTCTTAGGATTACCAGAAGAGCTATTATTAAAGCATAAAAAGATACTCTAATCTCAGAACTCTCTATGTATTTCCTGTCTGTGTCGTTAGGGAGATCTAATTGGAGGTTGTCTCCATGCCAAGCATTTAAATCTTGTAATGTTAGTATCTGCATTTATGTAAGTATGGGCTGTTGTGGGTAAAACTGTAGTGGTACATGTGATTTATTGACCTGTATTTAGCTGAATTTGCTGGGAGAGGGAAGCTGCTAAGCAGACGTCCATCCTTCTACACTGTCCCATTGCAGTGTATTCTAAAACCTGGTTTTATATTACTTTGGGAATCTGCACTGTAGATGTCAATGAAAGTACAGGCTCTAATTGTTAGCCTGACCATATGTGTCAGCTCTGGCTCTTCAGCATCCCAGTGAGTGTTTCTGTGATGAGGTATCCTGCTTCTACGCTGGACTGCCGCCTCGAGTACCTGGATTGTGTCTCAGTTGCACACTTAATGGAATCCTGGAGTATTTCTGTTAGATCTGGATGTCTGGCAATTCTCTTTAGTATATCTCTAATTACCTAACGTATATATTACCTAGTATAATCTCTAATTAATACTAAGTATTAATCTGTAGGTAATTAAATTGAAAATTACTTTCAACATCCACTTTAGAACTGGTATTGTGTTAAACAGTTTTACCCTCATATCTCCTTGGAAATAAACTGATTATTCCACTTCTCCTCCCCATCATGAATACAGTGATTTAAGAAACTGTCTTCTGTTCCTATCTTTAACCTGCCACTGCTGCACAGATTTTCCTTGCTGGTGTTAAGTGTTCCTTATCCTACTAGAGTTCAACAGAGGGGCTCTGTGTGTGGAGCAGTACATAAATTATGCCCCTCTACTAATGAATTCATATGCAAGAATTACTTTTATAAGGCCATTTACAGTAGTAGTAGCAGGAGAGGGGGTTTTTAGCTTTATCTTTTCATAGCATACCTGGCTGTGACATGGTTCAGTGCCATTTACACTGATGAGGAGGAACAGAAGCAGTCCCACCTCTGAGAAACTGGAAACTAGAGCACTATCTAGGCTACCGTATCCAAATACAATGCTACAATTGCTTTTGGGGTGGAAAATTAGACTTTCAGTTACACATTGGTGCAAAATATAGTATCCAGTATGGAATCTGTGTGATTTATCCTAAATTTCTCATATGAAATGTATTGTTTTGAATTAAAATTATAGTGTCTTACACAATCGCACTAGAAGGACGCCAGTTGTCAACTGGCTTGCAGTTCAAACTGGGCAGTATACCAGTTATCACGTACTGCTTAAGCGGGCTTCAGCCAAGCGGAAGAGTCTGCAATTAAGCCAAGAGACAGCGTAATAACTTAGAAATGATAAGGGTGGAAGCATTTAATAACGTATTGATTAAGAAAGGGAAATAATATCCTTTCGTAATGAGATGGCTTCAAGTCTCCCTTGTCTCTCTGAATGCTTCTTTTGCAGGTGGTTCTTCGAAATACTGGGATATCCCAAATCTTCCAAGGCCAACATCATCAATGGTTTGCTGATGACAGTAGTGTTCTTCGTGGTGAGGATTGCCGTCATGCCTGTATATTACAGCCACGTCATTTCCTCCTTTGGAACAGAGGCTTTCCACAGGTTAGGGTTTGCAGCCCAGAGCGCCTGGATTATCTCAAGTGTTGTCTTGGATGTTATGAACGTGATGTGGATGGTCAGAATTGCAAAAGGATGCTACCGAGTCATCCGTCTTATCGGACGGGAGGAAGTCAAAACTCACAGAAATGGCAAATCTGACTAGAAATCACACACATAAAAGGCAGTTCCTGCTGTGAAGGTAACCTGGGTTCACTGAAACAGTGCACATTTCTGCCATGGAATGATCCTCTTAAGAAAACAAGGTATTACCTCTGTACTGACCTTACTCTTTCCCTAACCACACTGCCTGCACACCCAGGACCACGCTTTATGGATCCTGTCTGGTGAGGAATAAAAGCAAAAGTTCCCACAAATGAGTTCCATGTGTGTGTTCGAAGCAGTTACACGCTCCTGAAGTTAGAAAGGCGCAGACTGGTTACTTGCTTGTTGTCCACCAGTGTGTTCGAAGTGTTTCACTCAGGTTTCTCAGATCAATGTGTTTTATAAACCCAATGAATATTGAGATCTCTCTGTCTTTTTTAAAGAAACAGGAACTTCCCAAACTCCCGATGCGCTCCAGTTTTCCTGGCACGTTTCTATGGTTTCTTCTGGGAATAACAATCAAGATTTCAGCCTTGACAACTTCTGAAGTTTTGCAGGAAAACCTAAAAATGTAGCTTTGGTTCTGTGAAGGCTTTTACTGCTTTTTGTTCTGCCTTATATGAATGCAAACCATTTTGGACAATGTATGAGATAACAGCGATCTAAAATGCTGTATTTTAAGACTAGAGAATAGCTTAAGAAGCGTTACAATGCGCTGATTGTGATGGGAAGGGTTCACTTTTGCTCTATTACATTACGTGCAATTCTAACTCTTCTAAATAGCCCATGGAATTGGTTTTGGCAGGCAATATGGTAAACGAGGTGTGGAAATAGCATCATTCTGACATGTTTCTTCTTTGCTCCTGCCTTTGGGAAGTGTTGCAGCTCTCCATAGAGTATTTGTAACCGCTGGCTGTCTGGAAGCAAGGTTTAATCGTAACGAGGTAAAACTCTTCTGTTGATGGGATGTGTAACTTGCAGCAGTCCTTGTTTTCTGATCCGTGATGACCCATTTGATCCGAAGTACTGAGGGTTTTGTCACGTTTTCCTTGTTAATCACAGTCTGAGGTGTTGACTAAACCCATTCTCGAGTTAACTGTGCCAGACTTGCGTAAAGCAGATCTGTCAGTAGGTACTGTGTTCCTTCCGCAAGCTGAAAGGTTTGGAGGGTATGAAAGAGGAATCCTGCCATCTAGGACTAGTCTTGAATCTGTCCTCTTACACAGTTTGAGGAAATCCCAGAGTTCGTTTGAGTTTGAAAGGATTCTGAGAGCTGCATAGCTGTGCACTTTGGTTTTGGTTTGCTGGCTTTAGACCGTAGCTGAAATGGGACTGATAACTTCTGCTTTTTGACTTGCTGTGGTGCTTGTTGGGGTTTCTTACATGTTGCTTGTTACACCTTCTGGGAAGGTGTGCTGCAAGTCTGTGTTTTCACTCGGCACACCCAATTACTTTAGCAGACTGCTTCAGCAATTCCTTCTTCAACAGAGAGGTAAAGCATTTACCCTGCACAGGATCATCCGTTTTCCTCTTGTCCTGTTCCCTGTAACAAAGCTGGCTGATGTCAGCTCTCCCCTCTGTAGCCAGAGGTGTGACTGCCCCAGTTCTGTGCCCTCAGTGTTTCCATCCTTCAGGATCTGGATGGCTGTAAGGCCCCAAGAGGACTATGTAGGCTGAAATGCCTTCTAACCAAGGCAGCTGTGGTAAGTGTAGTTCCCCAGTTAAATGATGTCAGGGAGTATTATCTGGGCTAAATAATACACACTTTTATAAGCCTGCTTCCACTCCTTAACTGAGCAGGCTTTCTTCCAAAAGCATTTCCTGTGTTAGGGGAGATATCAAGGGTTGTTAGCACTTTTGTCCTTTGGATTCTGGGCTTATGAATACTTCACAACCCAAACCCTGCAGACAAAAGAGCTGTTTATGCCTTGCAAAACTTGGCAATCAGTCCATTTAGGTGGCTGATCTGAGTGAGCGCTGAACGGGTTTGGGTACCAGTAAATCCATAGTCTGAGCCCCTTTGACCTGCTGTGCTGAAAGAACGGCTCCTTTTTACACCGACTTGGAGAACCTGGTCTCTTTGAAACCAGTGATGTCAGTGTATCAAATGCACAATCTAGGCTGCCTGCAAAGGCTCTGTGTTCCTGTCATCGTTACGATTTAAAGGCATGCATGAAAGACTTCATTTTCTTCTGCTTTTTAAGTCACTAGATCAGGAAATCATTTTGCATTAGCTTGCTGCTTCTGTTATTCAGGAAGCAGGATGAAAAACATGGGTGATTTGGGGCAACTCTTAAGGTGGTAACTCATGCAAAAAATGCATCCCTTCTTAGCATCATCTTTAATATTCCAGTACTTTTGTTCATTTTCAATGGAGAAATGCTCCATTTCCTTCACTTTTAGATACTTCTTTTCCCTTATAAGACACCAATGTCATTCAAGCTGTAATAAGATTATGTTAAAACCAGATTGAAAAAACCCAACCAACCCAAACCCCAATATAATACACTTAGGGCAACAATCCGGAATGGAAGGGCAAGGATAATATGTTATAAAACAAGTAGTATTTTGGATTGCTGTACAAAGTGAGTGTAATGACAGTGTTTTACAATGTGTTAGGTCTGAAGTTCCTCCATTTGATTACATTTCCTTTTAGATGAGTTACAGTTCTGTCCTGCTGCAGCTACTGTGTGTCAGGAGATAACTGCCTATTGAAGGAAGTTCTTACCACTTGTGTGTTGGCAAGGAATGTGGTAGGCTGCACAGTTGTGTACTGAATACATGAGCACAGCGCACTTTTTGCCTGCCGTTCAAAGCTTATCATACAGCACATTAGAGAGGTGCAGCACCCATTTTTTAATTGCACTTTATTAATTCAGAAGCTGTGGTGAAATACTGCTGAAACTTCATGTTGCAAGTGTGAGGCTTTGCTGGTTTTTAATGCAGAAAAGTAAGCGCAGGGTAAGTAGCATCACAGTAAATGCTACCTTTAGAATGTAATGTTAGGTTATTAGTGGCTTCAAACCTCTGGTTTTAATAGCTGCACTGTCTAAAAGCAGTTTGTGGTATGTCACTGGGTGTCTTTGCGATGGACATATCAAATGGAAGGAGTTCCTCTTGTAAAAGATGCTCAGATACCTTGGTTTTCTTTTCTTTTACGTTCTTGGGTACCAGGTGACATAAAACCAGCACGATGATCATAGGAGAGTCTGTTTGTACCGGTAAGGCTGTGTGTAGGACTGCAAGTTCCCCTTCTTGATGGCTTTATCATCAAAAGCTGACTAAATGCCACTTCCAGAACTACTGCCGTGGAGTTGTAGGTCAAGTTTTGCTTTCATAACTGATCCATGGGTACTTGTAGGGGGGAAACGTACATCAAATACTCATTTCCTTGGTGAGTGTTCCAGTTGATTTCCATGAAGTTAAGGGCCTTACACTACAGAGATGCTTTAGGGGTTATCTGTGTGCGTTCTTCAGTGGGAAGAGTTACATCTCTGGAGCCTATTCTACCTCTATAAATAAATGCTGTCTTGAGTGAGCTCAATTATTTAACAGCTTAATTGCCTAAAAGATAGACTCTGACTAATGAAAAATATCCTATGCACAGGAAAATGATTTCTATAGGAATTCATAACAGTTCCAGATTTTATATCAAAGTTCATTACAAATAAGATGAATTCCACTATCTGGAAGATGATGGCTTCCAGCTTTACTTTGCATAGCCTGGGAGAAGATTACTTAGACTGCAGGACTGTCGTTAACTGAAGAGTAAAAGCTCACACCAGTGAGCAAATGAGTTCAAGCAGGTTTACAGAGGAGAGGTGGAGGAGAGTTTGTGAGCATGAGTATAGAGATGCAGATGTCTTCCTACTGCTGTGGGTGGCACACCAGCAGACCGATGCGTAGCAGGAAGGGCTGGGTATTTGTCTCTCTGCTCACAGTGGAATATGAACTGTTATCATTTAATATTTTCAGACTGTGTAATTCAGATCATGAGTTGCTGTATGAAGAAGGCTTTTCTCAGGTGTGGTTTATGTACATAAGAGTTCCCCAGAAGATCATTTAATAGAGAAGTTTGTTAGAATGTCTTGTGCTGCTTCTGCTGAGCCATTCGGATGAAAATCAAGGGCTGCTTGACCATACTGCAGCGTAGGATCTGGTGCAGTGTTGGCCGCTGGTTAAAGCCATTGATAAAGTGAATAGAAAGGGGCTAGAGTTGTCAGATGGAAAAGTGCAAGTGTAGAAGACCCTGAAAAGCACGAGCAGCCCTTTCAGTTTGTTAACAGCCTATTGTACAACATCGTATCTGGCTACAAGGAACTTGATGAGGGAGGATTGGTTCCTGGTGGAGTTTCTTTGTCTGTGGAATGCATCTGACAGCTGGAAAAAGTACCTTACTTCCTTGCTGAGATCCTGACAGCAGGCAAATGGAATTAGCCATCAGTATTTATGAACTGTAACATTCATCCAAACCTGGATAAAATCTCTTGGGTTTGGATAGGTGAAGGTCTTAGGACTTTTTGAAAGCAACTTGAAAGTTCTTTTTATGGTCGAGAAGATGGAAGATGTGCTGCTTGGGGTGTTCATTGCTCTGGGATTAAGCATCAAATCGTCCTTTGAGTTGATAACACTTGGTAAGATTTGTTACCCATTACGAATCTCTACTAGCTACCTCCTTTGATGTTCTTGCTCTGTTTATAGTAACCAAGCACTTTATAGCTCAGTAAAGAATGGAAGGTAGCTCTGAAGAATCAGTTGTGCCATTTGGCATAAGAAATACTTTGGCAAAATCTCTTCCGTGGTCAGTTTCATTTGGTGATGGCCTGCCCTGAAAGGGCATCTGACGATACCCAAGTACTTCCATTTTGAATCTAGTTGTAAGGGAAATGTCTCGAAGAGAGCCAACTGTGAAGAGTTCAGCATGGCTTGCTACCAAACACATCCCGATTCTATGTGCTATTTGTAACTTCCTTCTCATTGACATTGAAAATAGAAAAGCAAATAAGATACTCCAGAGTGTATCTTACTTTTTCATCTTCGTGTGGGATGTCAGACGTTGTCTTGTGGACAGGACATGCTTGTACGAGCCTATAAATATGTAAGTATGCACCCAAGTGGCACACGTTGCATGTGAATTGTCCTCTGAGTTTTAAATGTTGGTGTTTTAACAAATTTGCTAGGGTTGACAGCACCAGTTAAATATCAGCACTAACGTAATGCACAACATAGCATTTTGAATGCAATGCAGAATAGGCGGGGTTAGTCTGTTGTAACCCTATTCACTGTCACAAGAGAAATCCAGTGCGTGTTGGGGGGAAAGGAGGAAAAGGGCTAATTGTGAGCTGGGCTATATAATTTGCACACTCAATATGCACACATCCAAATATCCTAGATTTGTTTTGAGCATGCATATGCCAAACAGTGATTTCTTTAATATTGGCTATATACTTAGTATGATTTACCACATCAGCACAGCTAACATGATACAAACCCAACTTACAAAGAGCAAACGAGTTCCAAGTTAGGCATGAGTAATTGAGCCTGCAAGTCAAAAGCGTTTCATCTTCTAAGAAGCAATTTGATGGATGTATCTAACTTATGTGCAGAGCAAGGATGAAACCTGTATGAATCCCAGTGAGTCCGGACAATCTGGCTTGCAGTGAATACTAACACTGTCACAAAATCAGGGTCCTGTTACTACTGTCAGATAGTACTGTGACCTGACTGTAGTAGCAATCCTTACCACAGCACAAGGAGTTCAAAATGCAATAGAACAGTTGCGCAGATCGGCGATACAGCAGTCGTAGTAAGGCAAACGGTTAAGTATTATGGGTTTCAATTTCGTTTTAATAACCCCCCCTGAAGTGTTTGCATTTCAGTGATACTGTAAAGCATTTCTCTCTTTTGTTTGAACACTTTAGGAGCTTGCCTCAAATGATACTGGCTTATGGTTTTTTTCCTTTTGATATATGCAATAATGTCAATGAGCAATAAATTGCATGTTGTATGCAAGATATTGGTACTTCATAATAAAGGAAAGGAACACACTTTCTTACGCTGTGAATTTGTCTGTCTTACTACATTGACGGCTTGTGTACCTGTAATGAATGCATCTTCCTTTGGGTTGAGTTCGGAACAACTGGCTTATGTGGTAACCTGGAATCTCATGCTCCATCCTTTCTGATTTAAAAGAAGTTGGAGGGAGCGTGAGGCCTGAGGTCTTTCAAAGGCAGAGATTTGATGTAGGGCATCACTGGGACCAGGAATGTACCTTAAACTACACGTTTTGTTGTGTTTTGAGGAAAGCCTTTTATATCGGATAGTATTACATTGCACAGTATTGTAAAGCCACACGTTTCAGGACATAAACTGGAGACACGTGTCTGAAGGCTTTGGAGATAAAGAGCTACTGCTGCAGCACATTGTAACGTGATGCACTACACAGTGCCGCGCTGAATACTAAGATGGGTAATTCAGTTCCTTAATACGACCATTCCCAGATTCTGAATGTGCTGCGGATATACGCTTGGGAAGCGTGAATTGTGCTCCTCTGAGCATCCTCAGATGCAATTGGTGCTGGTTTGTGTCTGAATTGGCTTCCAAGCATGGGAATTGCTCAAGTTTCTTGGGGTTTTCTTTTGTATTATGCGGTGGTTAAATCCCTAGAAGAAACCACAAAGCATTCCAGTGCTTTTTACTGTTTTCCTCTCATCTTTAAGGGGTGTTTAGTTTCATTTACAGACGATATTCCTAGGGTAGTAACTTTACACTAGTTAGTGTAGAAAACTTACTGACCAGTCCCTGTGTTCGGCAGTGACCAGGAATGTCTGGAAATGGTATTTGGGGGCAGATTTCCGACTGCTCAAGGACGGACAATGGGTGCTCGGTGGGAGGCTTTTGTACGGGCACTGAATGGTGGGAAGGGAGGACAGAGCACGGCTGGGAACAAGGGGTGCCTTTCACTGAGCTGTTCTTCACCCAGCAAGTGTGAGAGATGCCTCTCCCTGGATTGTAGGATGCGGAAAGCATGTTGTATATCCAATTCTATGTCATGTTTGGTGCAAAACTGCTCTTAATTTTCTCCCAAATTTAGCATTTATTACTTGGTGTTCTTGCTGAAATCTTATGGTTTCTGTACTTGTATTGCTGTGATGATTCTGCAGGTTTTAATGTTGCTTTTAATCTTCACTGTGCAGATCTCCTTTCTTTGTAGATGGAGGACTTCTGTTTTGAGCGTCTTATTTTGCTCTGCTTTACACTGAGGGAAAGGTATTTGTTACTTGGCTTGTCCTACAAAGGGTGAAAATGCCGATCTAAGCAAGGATTAATCAAGTCAAGGGCTGCAACAAACAGTGGTTGCTTCTGATGGAGCGTGGTGGTGGAAAGCAGGGAGGCAGCACCCCGACAGCTTTATGCTTGCCCTCTTACCTCCTGTTCACACTGAATGGCAATGTCCTTGTTAATGGGAACAATCCTATTGTGAAAGGTGGTACGTGAACATGGGTGTCAGAGCACTTGAACGTCTGAAGAGGCTTTTGAATGGAGGTGGTTGTGTAACTTGAAATGGTGCTGGTTGGAGCTGCCTCAGTGGGGTTTAGGGTTCATCTCCATTCGTTGTCATGGCCTTTCTCAAGGGAAATGGGAGGGAATCACTTGGGTTTTCCTTATACCAGATTGGATACAGAGGGAGGGAATCACTCGGGTTTTCCTTACACCAGATTGGATACAGAGGGAGGGAATCACTTGGGTTTTCCTTTACACCAGATTGGCTACAGAGGCTGCGAGAGATGCCTCTTCCAGACTTAAAGATGGGTTTTCTGCATCCCAAGTTCATGTCCTCACTGAAGCCTCAGCTCTTTCCTACTGTAACATCCTTTGTAATCCCTGCAGTGACACGGGATGGATCAGTCCTGTTATGTATTTACAATGGCTGTGTTGTGCCTTCTGCACTTGACAGCTCCAGAGTCCTCGGCATGGCTGAGCCCCGCAGGGTCTGCATGCAGTCACTGCACAGCTGGCTCTTACCCCGTTAGTCGAGGTGAGTGCATGGAAGCAGCACTCTTCCTTGCTCTGATGCAGACGAAGCTCCGTTCTCTGCCTCACCTACACAGCATTTCGCATGGTTAAACTGCACCTCCTGGCATGGGGATGAGGAGCACCTTATAGCTGGGATACTCTTTTTGCCTGGCTGATGCCCAAAGACCACCTTCCGCTTAGAGACATTAACTATGTTACTCGCATGTGCACAATGGCTGCACCGGCACACCGCAGCACGCCGCCACACGGCCCGCGGGCGCCCCTCGCTCCACCCCAGCACCGGCGCCGCCCGCTTCGGACGCTGCTGCTGCGGGTGCCGTGAGCGGGGCCGCGCCGGGCTCCCCCGGAGCACAGCGAGCCCCGGGGCTCCCCCGCCTGCCCCCGGAGCACAGCGAGCCCCGGGACTCCCCCGCCTGCCCCCGGAGCACAGCGAGCCCCGGGACTCCCTCCGGGGCACCCTCCGGCCCCACCGCCGCGGGCCCTCGGCGCCGCCCCCCG